>WJBH02000075.1:0-127392 GCA_013167095.2 Daphnia sinensis | reverse complement strand
AATTCTCGCAGTATTCAGATATAAATCAACATTTAGCCAATAATTTTGTAACCTGATAATCATTTGAACCTTGAAACGGCAACGATAATGTGATGTACACGTAATTCTTTAACAACAAGATAGTTTGGCCGAGTGGTCTATGGCGCTGGTTTTAGGCACCAGTCTCTTCGGAGGCAAGGGTTCGAATCCCTTCACTGTCACATGATCCTATTTCGGCTCTTCTTGCGAATCCACACAACGGATTTTTGGGCATTTGTAAACACATCAAGGCCTGTTAGCTCAGTTGGTTAGAGCGCCGTGCTAATAACGCGGAGGTCATGAATTCGATCCTCTTACGGGCCAATAGTAAACGTTTCGTATTCTTCCTAACACGATAATGAGCATTTCTAAAATAGCTTAATTTCACCAGAAACTGATTGAGCACACCGAAATTAAAAAACAATGGTGTTGGCGGTTGTATTTCCTTCAGCAGCAATGGTTGTCTGGGGTAGAGTTTTCGGCAAGTCTCCAAAACCGCCAGTTTCGTTTGCCACAGAATCAGTTTTTAAAAATGTTGAATTAACAGAAATAATTTGTGTCTAACAAAGAATCTCTTAAATTTATTGGTTGCAGTTAGTGTTGTGAATTAGAAAATCAACACAAAATTGTTTCTCTAAAACTTAGCGCAAAAGGTGTCATGACAGCAAGTAAGCATAACCACAAATCGTGAGCCTGGCTAGCTCAGTCGGTAGAGCATGAGACTCTTAATCTCAGGGTCGTGGGTTCGAGCCCCACGTTGGGCGTGCGATATCTCTATTAATTTTTCTGACCATCACTTTGCTTTACGAGATGAATACCAACAACATTCTATGCTACGCGATTGCTATGCTTCTGTCTTCAATTCATGATCCCGTCATTTGCTGCTATATTCACAGCAGACATGGCCGAGTGGTTAAGGCGACAGACTTGAAATCTGTTTCCATCTTGGAGCGCAGGTTCAAATCCTGCTGTCTGCGAGTTGCTAGTTCTCTACGATTGTAATGTAGACAACCGAATGTTCATCACAGTTAGAAAGTTACAAACGCATACTGCAATTCTCCCAGTATTCAGATCTAAATCAACATTTAGCCAATAATTTTGTAACCTGATAATCATTTGAACCTTGAAACGGCAACGATAATGTGATGTACACGTAATTCTTTAACAACAAGATAGTGTGGCCGAGTGGTCTATGGCGCTGGTTTTAGGCACCAGTCTCTTCGGAGGCAAGGGTTCGAATTCCTTCACTGTCACATGATCCTATTTCGGCTCTTCTTGCGAATCCACACAACGGATTTTTGGGCATTTGTAAACACATCAAGGCCTGTTGGCTCAGTTGGTTAGAGCGCCGTGCTAATAACGCGGAGGTCATGAGTTCGATCCTCTTACGGGCCAATAGTAAACGTTTCGTATTCTTCCTAACACGATAATGAGCATTTCTAAAATAGCTTAATTTCACCAGAAACTGATTGAGCACACCGAAATTAAAAAACAATGGTGTTGGCGGTTGTATTTCCTTCAGCAGCAATGGTTGTCTGGGGTAGAGTTTTCGGCAAGTCTCCAAAACCGCCAGTTTCGTTTGCCACAGAATCAGTTTTTAAAAATGTTGAATTAACAGAAATAATTTGTGTCTAACAAAGAATCTCTTAAATTTATTGGTTGCAGTTAGTGTTGTGAATTAGAAAATCAACACAAAATTATTTCTCTAAAACTTAGCGCAAAAGGTGTCATGACAGCAAGTAAGCATAACCACAAATCGTGAGCCTGGCTAGCTCAGTCGGAAGAGCATGAGACTCTTAATCTCAGGGTCGTGGGTTCGAGCCCCACGTTGGGCGTGCGATATCTTTATTAATTTTTCTGACCATCACTTTGCTTTACGAGATGAATACCAACAACATTCTATGCTACGCGATTGCTATGCTTCTGTCTTCAATTCATGTTCCCGTCATTTGCTGCTATATTCACAGCAGACATGGCCGAGTGGTTAAGGCGACAGACTTGAAATCTGTTTCCATCTTGGAGCGCAGGTTCAAATCCTGCTGTCTGCGAGTTGCTAGTTCTCTACGATTGCAATGTAGACAACCGAATGTTCATCACAGTTAGAAAGTTACAAACGCATACTGCAATTCTCGCAGTATTCAAATATAAATCAACATTTAGCCAATAATTTTGTAACCTGATAATCATTTGAACCTTGAAACGGCAACGATAATGTGATGTACAGTATCCTGCACAAAAATCCGAACAGCGATTTTTGTGTTGAAAGCCACCTAGTGGCGGGGTTAAGGGTTTTTTGTTGTTGATTTTTTTTAAAGGTAGGGTAGACGGGGTGAGGACAGGACAGGGCAGGGTTGGGAAGTCTAGACTTTGCTTTTTTTTTCTTTAGGGATGGGAAAAGGTCAGGTCATTTTTTAAAGCCTCAGGGGATGTGTTTTTTCAGCGATAGTTGGGCAAAATTTAGTTTAGCCTTTAAAACATCCCTTATTACAAAAATTTAGCTATCAGCTTGGGCACGAGGCTGTAGACGTCTATGGCGTATGTGTAGAGGTTCCGATTGCGACGCAGACATGGCCGAGTGGTTAAGCCGACTGACTTGAAATCTGTTTCCATCTTGGAGCGCAGGTTCAAATCCTGTTGTCTGCGAGTTGCTAGTTCTCTACGATTGCAATGTAGACAACCGAATGTTCATCACAGTTAGAAAGTTACAAACGCATACTGCAATTCTCGCAGTATTCAGATATAAATCAACATTTAGCCAATAATTTTGTAACCTGATAATCATTTGAACCTTGAAACGGCAACGATAATGTGATGTACACGTAATTCTGTAACAACAAGATAGTGTGGCCGAGTGGTCTATGGCGCTGGTTTTAGGCACCAGTCTCTTCGGAGGCAAGGGTTCGAATCCCTTCACTGTCACATGATCCTATTTCGGCTCTTCTTGCGAATCCACACAACGGATTTTTGGGCATTTGTAAACACATCAAGGCCTGTTAGCTCAGTTGGTTAGAGCGCCGTGCTAATAACGCGGAGGTCATGAGTTCGATCCTCTTACGGGCCAATAGTAAACGTTTCGTATTCTTCCTAACACGATAATGAGCATTTCTAAAATAGCTTAATTTCACCAGAAACTGATTGAGCACACCGAAATTAAAAAACAATGGTGTTGGCGGTTGTATTTCCTTCAGCAGCAATGGTTGTCTGGGGTAGAGTTTTCGGCAAGTCTCCAAAACCGCCAGTTTCGTTTGCCACAGAATCAGTTTTTAAAAATGTTGAATTAACAGAAATAATTTGTGTCTAACAAAGAATCTCTTAAATTTATTGGTTGCAGTTAGTGTTGTGAATTAGAAAATCAACACAAAATTATTTCTCTAAAACTTAGCGCAAAAGGTGTCATGACAGCAAGTAAGCATAACCACAAATCGTGAGCCTGGCTAGCTCAGTCGGAAGAGCATGAGTCTCTTAATCTCAGGGTCGTGGGTTCGAGCCCCACGTTGGGCGTGCGATATCTTTATTAATTTTTCTGACCATCACTTTGCTTTACGAGATGAATACCAACAACATTCTATGCTACGCGATTGCTATGCTTCTGTCTTCAATTCATGTTCCCGTCATTTGCTGCTATTTTCACAGAAGACATGGCCGAGTGGTTAAGGCGACAGACTTGAAATCTGTTTCCATCTTGGAGCGCAGGTTCAAATCCTGCTGTCTGCGAGTTGCTAGTTCTCTACGATTGCAATGTAGACAACCGAATGTTCATCACAGTTAGAAAGTTACAAACGCATACTGCAATTCTCGCAGTATTCAGATATAAATCAACATTTAGCCAATAATTTTGTAACCTGATAATCATTTGAACCTTGAAACGGCAACGATAATGTGATGTACACGTAATTCTTTAACAACAAGATAGTGTGGCCGAGTGGTCTATGGCGCTGGTTTTAGGCACCAGTCTCTTCGGAGGCAAGGGTTCGAATCCCTTCACTGTCACATGATCCTATTTCGGCTCTTCTTGCGAATCCACACAACGGATTTTTGGGCATTTGTAAACACATCAAGGCCTGTTAGCTCAGTTGGTTAGAGCGCCGTGCTAATAACGCGGAGGTCATGAATTCGATCCTCTTACGGGCCAATAGTAAACGTTTCGTATTCTTCCTAACACGATAATGAGCATTTCTAAAATAGCTTAATTTCACCAGAAACTGATTGAGCACACCGAAATTAAAAAACAATGGTGTTGGCGGTTGTATTTCCTTCAGCAGCAATGGTTGTCTGGGGTAGAGTTTTCGGCAAGTCTCCAAAACCGCCAGTTTCGTTTGCCACAGAATCAGTTTTTAAAAATGTTGAATTAACAGAAATAATTTGTGTCTAACAAAGAATCTCTTAAATTTATTGGTTGCAGTTAGTGTTGTGAATTAGAAAATCAACACAAAATTGTTTCTCTAAAACTTAGCGCAAAAGGTGTCATGACAGCAAGTAAGCATAACCACAAATCGTGAGCCTGGCTAGCTCAGTCGGTAGAGCATGAGACTCTTAATCTCAGGGTCGTGGGTTCGAGCCCCACGTTGGGCGTGCGATATCTCTATTAATTTTTCTGACCATCACTTTGCTTTACGAGATGAATACCAACAACATTCTATGCTACGCGATTGCTATGCTTCTGTCTTCAATTCATGTTCCCGTCATTTGCTGCTGTTTTCACAGCAGACATGGCCGAGTGGTTAAGGCGACAGACTTGAAATCTGTTTCCATCTTGGAGCGCAGGTTCAAATCCTGCTGTCTGCGAGTTGCTAGTTCTCTACGATTGTAATGTAGACAACCGAATGTTCATCACAGTTAGAAAGTTACAAACGCATACTGCAATTCTCGCAGTATTCAGATCTAAATCAACATTTAGCCAATAATTTTGTAACCTGATAATCATTTGAACCTTGAAACGGCAACGACAATGTGATGTACACGTAATTCTTTAACAACAAGATAGTGTGGCCGAGTGGTCTATGGCGCTGGCTTTAGGCACCAGTCTCTTCGGAGGCAAGGGTTCGAATCCCTTCACTGTCACATGATCCTATTTCGGCTCTTCTTGCGAATCCACACAACGGATTTTTGGGCATTTGTAAACATATCAAGGCCTGTTAGCTCAGTTGGTTAGAGCGCCGTGCTAATAACGCGGAGGTCATGAGTTCGATCCTCTTACGGGCCAATAGTAAACGTTTCGTATTCTCCCTAACACGAAAATGAGCATTTCTAAAATAGCTTAATTCCACCAGAAACTGATTGAGCACACCGAAATTAAAAAACAATGGTGTTGGCGGTTGTATTTCCTTCAGCAGCAATGGCTGTCTGGGGTAGAGTTTTCGGCAAGTCTCCAAAACCGCCAGTTTCGTTTGCCACAGAATCAGTTTTTTAAAATGTTGAATTAACAGAAATAATTTGTGTCTAACAAAGAATCTCTTAAATTTATTGGTTGCAGTTAGTGTTGTGAATTAGAAAATCAACACAAAATTATTTCTCTAAAACTTAGCGCAAAAGGTGTCATGTCAGCAAGTAAGCATAACCACAAATAGTGAGCCTGGTTAGCTCAGTCGGTAGAGCATGAGACTCTTATTCTCAGGGTCGTGGGTTCGGGCCCCACGTTGGGCGTGCGATATCTCTATTAATTTTTCTGACCATCACTTTGCTTTACGAGATGAATACCAACAACATTCTATGCTACGCGATTGCTATGCTTCTGTCTTCAATTCATGTTCCCGTCATTTGCTGCTATTTTCACAGCAGACATGGCCGAGTGGTTAAGGCGGCAGACTTGAAATCTGTTTCCATCTTGGAGCGCAGGTTCAAATCCTGCTGTCTGCGAGTTGCTAGTTCTCTACGATTGCCATGTAGACACGAATGTTCATCACAGTTAGAAAGTTACAAACGCATACTGCAATTCTCGCAGTATTCAGATATAAATTAACATTTAGCCAACAATTTTGTAACCTGATAATCATTTGAACCTTGAAACGGCAGCGACAATGTGAGTTTTGCAGCGTCTAAGTTTTGATTGATTGCCAATTTCCTGAAGTAGACGCATTGCTCGAAATAGAAAGGATGGCTTTTACCGTCGTGGTAACGGGAAAAGCGTTTTACGAATGATTGCGGTTTGTTTTCCAATAAGACATTCCGTGGGTTTCTTTCAGTAAACTTCACACATTCACATTTGGCTTGAATTCCCACTAAACCAGTCCCCCACTTCACAAAACTTTGTTGTCGTGCGTTTTAAAATGGATTTAACGATGGCAGACGACTAAAACGTTGGCACAACGTATGACAGCAGACCCTTTATACGAAACAATGATCGAATAAGTACCCATGATGGGAGAAAACTTATTCATCACCGTTATTGCGTAGCGAATGTATCATGTGAACGTGCCAGGGATCAAACCTGGAATCTCCTGCTCCGTAGGCAGGCGCCTTATCCATTGGGCCACACATCCATTAATAGTTGACCATGAATTAATGAGGCGATTCAAAGAAATAATTATTAGAGGTTTTTAACCAAACAAATCAGAAATGTCTTTCCATACTCGATGTAAACAAATTCTGAAACTTTCGAAACGATGTACAGCAGCTTTTTGCAATGTTCAATTGGCAGATCGAAGAGAGAATCTTCCCACATTGCAATGACATTTCCACCTTATGGGTATCCCTAAAATCTGTTGTGATACGATTCAGCGATTGTTGCTCCGCTATCAGAGTTCTGCAGCGTCGAAGTTTTGATTGATTGCCAATTTCCTGAAGAAGACGCATTGCTCGAAATAGAAAGGATGGCTTTTACCGTCGTGGTAACGGGAAAAGCGTTGTACGAATGATTGCGGTTGGTTTTCCATTAAGACATTCCGTGGGTTTCTTTCAGTAAACTTCACACATTCACATTTGGCTGGAATTCCCACTAAACCAGTCCCCCACTTCACAAAACGTTGTTGTCGTGCGTTTCAGAATGAATTTAACGATGGCAGACGACTAGGCCGTTGGCACAACGTTTGACAACAGACCCTTTAGACGAAACAATGATCGAATAAGTACCCATGATGGGAGAAAACTTATTCATCACCGTTATTACATAGCGAATGTATCCTTTGAACGTGCCAGGGATCGAACCTGGAATCTCCTGCTCCGTAGGCAGGCACTTTATCTATTGGGCGACACATCCATTAATAGTTGACCATCAATTAATGAGGCGATTCAAAGAAAGAATTATTAGAGGTTTCTAACCAAAGAAATCAGAAATGTCTTTCCATACTCGATATAAACAAATTCTGAAACTTTCGAAACGACGTATGATTCAAGAAAAATTTCTATTCAAATGTGAACAGTAATTACAACTGTTTGGCTCTTTTTGTGAACCACCAGGGGGACACACTGCCTCAATTTACTCACTGGGGAGATTACCCAGTGTGTGGCTAAGAGAAACCGGAAGACAGGAGCGATTTACTTTTAATTCGGATTTGTGGGTAGCTTCTACGCTCTCCAATAATATCATCGAACTTGAGGACCCCCCACGTCCCCTTTCCGGTCAGAGCCCTCCAAACCTCGACATATGTTGTTTATATATATATCGTACAGTAGGGGCATGACCCACTACGGGATTATTATGACTCAAGGAGAAACGGGGTCAGGAAAAGAAGGGATCCCAGATATGCACTTCCATTTTCTAAAAATAATACCGGAAATTGACAGAATGTTTATGTATCATATGGCGATATCCGGCCACGCTTCCAACGGTTGCTGATTTAAAGCTCCTTTCTTTGACCAGTCAACCATTTTAAAATGTCTTCCAATAATAATCCATAAAAAGAAAAGAAAACATTGTTAGTGTAAAAATTATTGTTTCAGAAATTTACTAATACTTGTGGATTTCCCACAAGAGCTTTTGGAAGGGTATTTTGATTTTTGTTGCATTTTGTCAAACCCAGATTTTACAACATGGTAGAACAGTTACAATCCTGTAAGCAGTCTCTTTGTGGTAGGTATATGATACTGGAAAAAATGGTGGAAATTCATTCCTGTTGAACCGAAAAGTAAGAAATATTTGTGTTAAACAAGATTGAAAACAATTTTTATCCTAATAGTACTACAGATAAATTCAACTCTAATACCAGATTTCTTGAACTGACTTGACTTCTCCTTGAAATGCAAATAAAACAAATGACAAACGACAGCCGCCCTCGCCATTTCTTTTAAAACACAAATTTAAAATGAACTAACCAGCCTTTCATCACGAAAAATACCTTAAACAATGCAAGTTTACATGGAGAATCGAACTAAAGGAAAATTGTACCCAAAAAACGAAAACTCGTGACACAGGAGGGTCCCTAAATTTACCAACCAATCACAGCCTGACCTATAAGACCGAAATTTGAATTTTGGTCAAACAAAAATAATATTAAATGAACAAAGAAACCTGCAGTTTTGGAAACAAGCCTAGGGCACGTAGTTTTAGACGGCAAATAACATAAAAAAATATGTAAACGAAAAAATTCCCGTTTCTGCATGCAAAAATTCCTCCCATTTTACTGCAAATCACACGGGCTGGAACCCCTGGGGAAACAATAAACAGTTTGGGGCCCATAATAACCACGGCATAGCCTTCTAGCTTTGCTAAGGTAATCTCTCAGGGATAATTTTTACTTTTCTTATAACGGCCGCTTTTTTGTACAAAAAAGTAGTGCTCGGCCCTGCTGCGTATAAGGGTTGACTTTGAACAGATAATAACGGAACATACTGGCGCGACTCAAAAAATATATTTTTCTTCAAGCGATTTTTCATTCATCGTGCAAGCACTTTCCGTTGGTAAGCTCGTCAAGGTCAACCCATATTTGCACCGGGGCCACTGACCACCCGTCACCCCCGAAACCGAAAAACCCATTCGCCCCACAATCGTGAAACCCCTATGTCAACCAGCACAACGTACTGTACGTACGTACAACGTACAAAACAACCAACCCCCCCCCCCACCCCCACAACCCTGTCAAACCGCCCGACCCTATTGGGAACTTCCCGACCGGCGTGCCCCTAGTATGATGAGAGAAGTTATGATAGAATCCCTATCGGGAAATTTTCAAGTAGCACCCACGTTATGTGTTCACTGGATTCAGGTGTGCAATAGCTATTTAAACACCAGCACCCCTACGGGGGGAAATAGACAGTTTTGTCACTAGTGGCCACTGGCAGCAGGCGGAATATAGCACATTTTGACATTAGCGCCCCCCGGCTACCGGGGAAAAAATAGGCGTGACCTTCTTATTTTTATTTTTGTCGGGCTAATTTGAAAATAAAAACATGAAAAAATCCGCAGTTTGTCAAGTCCGCATTCCGCGTCCACACTTTATTCTGGTCCGTATCCCGATTGCAATTGATTTAAGAAGTTGTTTTTCCCTGCCATCTTCAAAAAGAGAAGGGTACTTTCCTTGCTAGGAAATTGATTTCTTTATAGGCCAGTAGTTGTTTTCTTATTAATTTAACTTCAAATCGAGTCACTTCCATCCTGATTGAGAGTATGGGAGACTACAATCTTGTAATTTTTGGCGCCACTGGATTCACGGGGCAGTACGTTGTTGAAGAAGTAGCTCGGATTGCTGAAGACGAAAACATCACTTGGGCCATCGCCGGCCGTAATACCGAAAAATTGAGTACACTTCTACAAAATGTGGAAAAAACAACAGGTATCTCTCATTTGTATTTTGTATATTGACATTCAAGTAGATGATAACTTTCACTACTCAGGCAACTCACTCAAGGATGTTGGTATTATCAAAGCAGAAGTTGGTGATTCAAATTCTCTTTGTGAGATGGCCAAGAAGGGGAAAATAGTGCTGAATTGTGTTGGACCGTACCGGTTTGTGGAATGATGTTAATCTTATGTTCTATATATTTGTTATTTATGTTTACTTTGTACCCAGATTTTATGGAGAAGCTGTAGTGAAAGCCTGTATAGAACATGCAACTAGTTATGTTGACATCAGTGGAGAACCTCAGGTACTCTTGTCAGTTTCTATTTATGCTCTTAGTTTCAATTCCTATTAGGATTTCTTTTAATGCAGTTTCTTGAAAGGATGCAACTGGAATACAACACTGCTGCCCATGAAAACAAATGTTACATAGTTGGAGCTTGTGGATTTGACAGTATTCCTGCAGACTTAGGTACCTGTTTTCTAGAAGAAAAATTTGGTGGCCAAGTGAACTGTATAGAGACATTTCTGAATATAAGGTCAAAAAAGGTATGTAGCTTTTTTACTTTTTGTTAGAGAGATGGCTCGTTTCTAAATGCTTTTAGAGAGCTCACGGGCACTTTCCCACTTGGCAAAGCGCCATCTACGGGTTTGCTTACGCAAATGAATTGAAGCCTTTACGGAAGAAGCTTTTCCCTGAAAGACTGCCTGAGCTTAAACCTAAGCTCAAGTCAAGGTATGTTTTATTACTTATGAAAGCTACGATGGAAAGAAATTACATTATGTTTGTTTTGGTATTATTGTATGTACAGGGGAATATTTCATCATAACCCGTTAGTCAGATCGTGGTGTTTACCGTTCCCGGGTTCAGACCGTTCTGTCGTAATGCGTTCTCAGCGATATTTCTACGCCAAGGAAAGAAAACGCCCAGTACAGATGGCAGCGTATGTCCAATGTTCGTCATTAACAGGTGCTATACTCATGGCCTTAATGGGTGTCACTTTTGGACTTCTGGCGAGCTTCAAATTCGGTCGTAGTTTGCTCGAAAAGGTAAACTGATATCGTGTATAGGGTTATCTCGCCAAGCACATATACGATAAATAACGATGAATTTTCTTAATAGTATCCAAAGGTATTCTCTTTTGGCACTTTTGATCACGATGGCCCAACCAAAGAGGAGATGGCTGAAACATCGTTTGTTCTGACATTGGCCGGCAAAGGTTGGGATGAGAAACTGGCAGAGCCATCTGATACGTACAATAAAGATCCAGCAAAAGAGTTGGTAGTTCGAGTGTCTGGGCCGGAGCCAGGTTATGTTGCTACACCAATCATCATGGTTCAATCAGCCCTCGTACTTCTTCGCGAAACGGATAAACTGCCTGCCAAGTAACTCAGTTACTTTTATCCTTGTTATATTTCAGTTTCTAGCTGATTTTTTAAAATCCTTCTAGAGGCGGGGTATTCCCACCGGGAGCAGCATTCGCCAAGACTTCGTTGATAGAGCGTTTGATAAAAAGGGGCATAACTTTTGAAACCGGTTTGAAGACCGATCAGTAGACGAGACGAGACACCTGTGTGTTAGCAAAATAGTTCATCTTGGTATGGAAAAATACTAGCTTGTGCCATTGTTGAGTGTTCATTTGATATGTTGTAGTTAGGTTTGCTTGGACTGTAGTTGTTCGAACGTCTTACTTGGATCAACATATTATAAACTATATTTGTATGTATGCATTGTTTTTACTAAATTGTGTTGCCGTCACGTTAGGTGTTGTAGTGCTTACAAGAACACGGATTTACAAACCCTGTTTTACATCCCATGTAAAGTAATGAAGGGAAGAATTGTAACTCGGATTCGGTGTTTCCACGTAAAAGTCGAAAAAGCTTACAACATTTGTTGGTTTGCAAAGCTTAATACTTGCAAGTGCTGCCTTCGACTGGCCGTCTAAGAAGCTGCGTGAAAAGTGATTATTTGGCATTAAACATTGGCAACTGATAACTTTCGAAAGCCCTTTTTGTTCACCATCGATTGCTGCGTTGCCGCGATGTCAGCAAATGTCAAAAAATATGTTGAACACATGAACCCAGTCAGCCACAGGCCTATACCCGGAAAAAATGTACCAAAATGTAATTTTCCTGACATTTTCTTAGAGAGCAATAAAGCCTGATAACAGAAATAATATAGTTATAGTATGACACTGTGACAAAAAAGTATATTTGCAGAACAACTTGTAACGCATGATGCTGAAATCAGCGCCACAGGGTGCACTTTCTAAGTTGATTCATGGGAGTACCAGGCAAACAGTTAAATACACGAACGAAATCCTCTGAATTGGAAAGAGTTCCTATAACTCTGTAACGATTGGGACTATGCGGGTCATTCATTATTTGGTTCAGAAGCTTTTCTGGAGTTTCGATGCCGCAGTGAGTATTAGCGAAGGAAATGAAAAATATCTGCTCGGAAGTGAACCTTTCCAAACCTGGCAGAACGGATTCGATTCCATTGGCTGCAACGTAGTTACGGTAGGCAACGAACGCTTCTCGTATTCCACCGTAATCAGCAATATTTTCCCCTAACGTTGTCAACCCGTTCAACTGAAAGAAAAAAAAAAACATTTTTATTCAAGCAACGTGGATATTCCCGGAGAAAGTTTTGAAGTTAGTTAGTCTTTAAGTTAGTTTTGAAAGTTAGTTTTTGAAACGTGCCCAATTCCTTACTTGTGTTCCATTTAAAACAACGTAATTATTGTATTTGTCTTCGAAACATTTTGCTCTTAGCTGATATTGCTTCAATGTGTTTTCCGTCCACCAGTTAGCAGTATTACCGTATTTATCGTTTTGACGTCCTGTGTAACTCACGCAGACATAAGAAAACGGATTAATTAAAGAATTTCTCGAATGCAATCTGTAATCGCACAAAGATGGGTTGATGGCCAAACTACGATAGGTTGGCTACTGATTTGATTCTCGTACATCATGTCAAGAACCATTTTGAATCTAAAAGCCACAAGTTGTGTGAATGGTAATTCAAATTAAGAATCCTAGTCCAAAAACCATGGTGAATCAAGGCCAAAATCTTTGAATCTAAGCCAAAATTTAGAATCCCGTATACACTTTGCCAGTAAGTAGCCAACCACTCTATAAGTTTATTTTCCTACTACACCTTTGTCGTCGAAACCGTGTGTTATTTCGTGGCCAATGACGACTCCAATACCACCGTAATTCATCGAACTAGATTTTGAAATTTCCGAAGAAGTTAGTGGCTCTTTTATGAAATTGCAGGGAAAAATTTTTCCATTTAATCAAAAAGAGCACACTTACGCAGATCTTCCGTTCAACCCAAAGTATGGTGGCTGTAAGATTCCTGCCGGGAAACCTGTTAGAAAATGTAACTTTATAGCCTAATTCAGCTACGATAGATGAAAAGAAAAATATGAAGGATAACCTACTGATCGAATTGTATTTTGGGGCGTAAAAAGCGTTGACTACTGAAGGAAAAGTAATCCATCTGAAATATATTACAATAAAAATATTTGAGTATTCTCTTGCAACTGTTGCTGGGACAAAGTAAAAATGTTTCCAAGTGGTAGGACTGAAATGTTATCTGATTATCGTTTTGTCTACCCAAATCTACCTAGTTCGGTTTGTTTTACGTCGCAGATTCATAAGCCCGTTCTTCGTCAGCCAAGCATTAACATTTTGAATGTTTGCAAAGTGTTCGTCCCTAGAAACTATGGGCTGGAAAAAAATATAATTATATTAGTCCCTTAACATTTAAAGTGTAAAGTAATTGTTGTTTTATTTATTTTTTTTGTTTTTGTTTTTGTTTAAAAGGTTCGTGTTAATTAAATAAATATTACCCGGTCGGAATAAAATGATTCTACGGCTTCTTTGTTTTTAATCCAATGCGGAAAACCAACTAGTTCAACCATAGCAAATACTTTTTCTCTTGCGATAGCTTTTGTTGTAGGATCCATCCATTCGGCTTCATCAATCAATGTCACAAATGCGGCCTTGAGGTAATTAATCATTGATTCAACCTGAAAGTTTTTTTTTTATTTATTTTTTTGTTTTATCAATCAGATTTAAAATTTTTTCTTGATTAGTTTAAAGCTTTTTTTAAATAATTGGTAGACTATAGCTACTAAAAATATGCTGGGGAAAATATAATGATTGGTAGGTCTACCTGCGTCTTTGTACTTTCTTGAAAGTGTTTTTCTACATATTTTGCACCCACTGCATAGCCGAACATACTGTTGATTTCGTTCGCGCAGCTATTTGACCTATTGTTTTCAAATCAGTTATCTCCTTTGTGTAACCTCTAATTTAGATATTTAAAAAAGAAAATTGTAGATTTACCGGGTTTCTGACTGAGGATTGCCGTAGAGAGCTTTAGAAAAGTTGATAGATAAGTTATTCATTTGGTTGGTGGTCCCAGGTGCTAACAATCTAACCAGCCGCCACATGACGTAGTTTACTGTAGGGTTAAATAATAAAACAATGCGTATCAAACTTGCCAGTTATTGTCATTTCTAGCCATAGCCTATATAGTCTTTACCTACGACGCGTGGGGGCGTTTTATCCAAAAGCGCAAAAAGATTTCTCACGTACTCTACCTCTACGATGATAATGCGTTCATCGGTAGGAATAGAAACGCCAGCCACTGAATAAATCATATTGAGATACTCGAACCAGTCCATCTAAATAAAATAGATTTGCGGTGCCGTGTTTTGAAGTCCTATAAACTCGCGAATTTCCATCACATATAGGCTATACTTGTGCTTGTGGTGTTTTATGAGAAAATCCATTAGTCCATTTTTGCATTTCCATTAAGAGCATGGGATTGTACATGCGGGTACTATCTCGCCTCGCCTCTGCAGGTGTGGTGATCTGAGAAAACAGCATTATAGTGCCAGAGATGAAAAAGTAGGGTCAGACAGACGAAAGGCAAAGATAAATAGATGTCTTACTTTGGCTAGTTCAAATTCAAATTGTAATAGATCGCGGACATCCAAGTCAATTTGCTCATCCGTTGCGTCACCTCCAAGTGAATTGCGAATGGCCTTCGCCGTTTCCGAAACATAAACAAAGTAAGCCTCCATGATATTGGGGTAGTCTTCAGAATTCAGCAATATCTCATGTGGCAAGGTAAGCGACCCTTGATCAATCTATGAACGAAAATATATTTTTGGTCATGAGCTGATGCGAGCTGATGCTGATTAAACTTATTTGCAAAACGACTTATCGAATAGATTGTTATACGTACGTAAATGGAATTCTTTTTCGTATCATAGTTGTCGAGGTCGTTGTACACGGAAATCAGATAAGATATACGGTAACGTATGCGAATTGAAGCTGTCACAACTTTCCAATCGAAACGGATCCCTTCGTGATCGGCCGCTGACGTCATTGGCCAACCACCATAGTAGGCCAAAGCGTCGGTCAGAGGCTTTAACCCTAGCTTCTGAATAGCGCCTTTAAGTGCGGAAAAATCACAAATTAAACCACGCAATAACAAAATTTTAAGAAGTATTACGAGTGTTCATGCAAGCCTTGTACATGTCTCTTGCAGTGTTCAAAGGCTGTGGGTCGCTGGCGTCATTGCCTTGCTCTAAAATATCTTTGTGCAATTCAAAAAATTCGATGAACCATAGAACTTATCACGTTGCTCACTTGTACAAATCTCTTACTTTTCAAATCATTCGCGAGCCGTTCCCGCAAAACATCGATTTGGGTCCACCGGGATTTTGTCGCAGGTATGGGATTTTTCCTCATCCACCCACCGCATGCATACTGGAAAAAATCTTGACACGGGTCGACGCTAAGGTCCATGGCTTGAATTAATGACGAGGCTGCTTCATTGACTCCTGTGTTCAACAAAGAATCCTTATTTTATATCTTTACTCCCATTTTTAACATGAAGTTTCACACTTCGGGATTTTTTTTTTCTTCGCTCTCTTTTTCGACATTATATGCCAGGCCTGAGCTCACATTTGCAAATGGGTTTGCTGTACGTGTACGCTTCAAAAATTGAGAAAAAAATGTCGTGTGAAAAACACCTATAAGAAGAATAGAGTTTTACCTTCGACTTTCGTAAATTGATGATCGGCGATAGGGCTACATTTCACTGCCATAACCAGACAGATGAAAATTCCGACAAATCGTGAAAACCAGAATCTATTTACTCTTGATACCGCGCGTGATAAAAAAAGTTGCAAGAACTTCAATATTTTTTCACATTTTCTTTGCTTTCTTTATACCTGTTACTCATTTTATGGATGGTTGCTTTGAAAAATCTTCTAAAATCCCCGGTGCAACGTGTCGTGTGGAAGTGAAGTCCGGTGGACGTAGGAGAGCAAGCAACGGCGTACAACTGATCTGTTTAAAAAAAAATTTTAGAATTTAAAGCTTTCGTTGACAAATTCATAAATCTAGGCGGTTGCTAACTTTTGCGTTTCCCATATCCGATTATTTGAAAACCATATACCAAACACCTAACCTTCGTTCACTCTTTCCGAACGAATACATTGCTAGGAAGGATGTGCGTGTTGGGTATGGTTGTTCGCCGTAACTTACAATGTGTACATTCGTAATATAGGTATCCAAGGCCGTTCAGTTTTTCGGCTCATATACCGTAGGATGCGGCTTGATTGTATTTCATACTGTATCTCCACAAAACAAATAAAAGGCAATTGAAAATCACAGTGAATCCAATACTTTATTCATTATTAACCCATTGTTGTGAAAACTCAATATTAAATAACCACTAGAGCTACGAAAATGTAACAGTTGCATCCGCCATATCAGCAGCAATTGTCGTAGTCAAAAGAAATTCATGATGTTCAAAGTGAAGTAGCTCATGCCGTAGTTTAAATTAAACATTCACGAAAGTGCAGCTAATAATTCTGCAATTTTGTGAAACAATTTTAGTTTTAATTAAAATTTTAAAAACCCAGAGGAAGTTGTGTAACAAGAAAGCAAGGGAATGAAATAACGCTGTATAATAGTTTTGTGAACGTATTCTTTTTAGTACTCTGAAGTGGATCCGCCCTTTGTTTTACAGTGAGGGGGGGGGGGGGGTTGATACGTTGATTGTTTACCATGTATTTAAGCCTACCACTAGTTTTACGCTGTCTTGTTATATTGCAGTGCATGTTGGTCATGTAAAGTTTCATGTGTCCAAGCATTTTTCTTTGAAATCCACCTTACAGTAGTCAATGAAATAATTACGCGGATGTTAAATCGTCCTGCTTTTTCCCATACGGTAAAGGGTCCTTAAGGAAACGATGGATTACATTTTCTTTAAATCCTCAAATATCTGAATACAAGGCGTAGATTTTTACTAACTAGCCTACTTTCAGTCAATGGTTACATAAATTATCTTGTAGAAACTGCCCAACGCTTTTCTTACTACTCTAATTCGCCTTATGGAAAAATTCAGGTACAGGAATTCAATTCTCGGTACATGGTATCCACTTCCATGTAAGCTTCTCCAGCATCTAAATTTGGGCCTTTATCAGTTCTTCACTGCATTTGACAGCCAGCATGTGTTTATTCATCGCATCCGCCAAGGACTGGGTCAACAGTATCGGAGATGGACACTGGAAGGGGCGGCCTGAAGGTACAATAACAAATGGGCGGCCATCACTTAAATCAGTAATATGTGAGTATATATATGAGAAATTGAGGTTGTCTATTCGAGCGAGCAGTTTTCCATTTCCGTCAGTCAGTTTATGGCTCTTTACCGTGTTTATGGCTCGCCCCGCGTCGATCGGGTAGTTTTTTGGCCGATCAATTTTCCGTGCGTTTCTTGTGTGTCGTATTTTTTTAAAATTTTTTCCCTACCAAATGGTATCTGGGTCGGTTTCCGGGTCGTCCTCGGCCAAACCGGTGCTAGAGAATAGAGCTAATCGGTTGAAAAAAAAAACAAAAAAAACAAAACATGTTGCATTACAAACCCCGATTACACCGCTTTCTAAACCGATTTTCATCCCGGTTTTCCCTCACATTTATTAAGGTGTGAATTGCATGTAATTGAACGATTTCATCGTATTTTTAGTTTTTTTTATTTGTGGTTATTTGTCCTCCACTTTTCAACATGGCTGCGAGTCTTTGGGTTTCACCGAGTTTTTTTAATCTAACCGAACTGCCTCAAAAGTACCTATCCGAGTAGTAGCTGATCGGCAATTTTTCAGAAAAATCGGTGCGGTTTTTCGTGTTTCAGGTAATCGGGGATGAACCCCTAACCATGTTTATTGTCATAATTTTCATTAAAAATATTTTACTTAAAATTCTTTGTTTCTACATTTGTAATGTATAAGATTTATTTGAATTTTTTCTGTTCAGGATCAGGAAAGAGGAAACATGTGTCAATACATAAAAATCGCGGTTTGGCAACGTCCAGGAACACGATTGATTACAGATACCGTCTTCGACCTCATGATTGTCCTACGTCGTACTTGTACATTCGGCCATTAGAAATCGTGAGTTGAGGCAGGCTATTGAGACGAGTTTCAGCCATTGTGCTGCTCCGGCAAATTTGTCGTTAAAGTAACTATTCACTGTTGTGTTGTTAGCTTAGCAAAGGAGTTCACAGTTGCTCCTTTGCAGTTTTTCACTTTTACCGCTAATTCCTATTGATAGTATTCAATTTTTTGTTGAACTATTATTCTAAATAGTTCCTATTATTACTTAAAAGATGGAAGGTGCCTTTTGATAAGATGAATCCTTTGCTGGAATCTCGCGTTTTCTACTCCCCTCGTGGAGATAGCTCTGCGTCTCGTTTAATTTTTAGCTTTAGATATTTAAGTGTCAGTAGTTTTTTGTTTTCCAGCTTGTTAACTTTTGGTTTTGAAAATGGAAAACAAGAACGTGCGTCCTAATGGACAGCCGTCGGAGGTAAAACCCATCAAATCAGGTAATTCGTTTCCTTAATTTGATCCTTAAATTCTACTAATTAATTTGTATCTATCTTGAAGATTTGAGCTCTGTAACTGGTCCAAAATTACAAAATCGGAGTGTGAAAAAAAGAGAAAATGTCTTGCCTAAAACTCCTAGTTTGGCAGTATCAACTGGTTCTAAAAATCAGAAACCCTGGCTGTCAAAGCAAAAAGGACCAGACAAGAGGCAGCAGAGAAATAGTGGGTTTGTTGGATCAGGAATCGATAGAAAAAATTATCACCAGGTAGAAGAAATACTTTTTCCTCCAAGATTTACCAAATGTAAACTAACAATTGGTTCGTAGGTAACTGATGGATCGAATGATCCTGACTTGGATCTGGTATTATCTGAAACTGGAAGAAAGCAAAATTTGACTCATCTTCTGAACATGAAGTTTCAATTTGCTCCAAGAGAGACTTCTGTATCAAATTACTGGAGAAGTACACATTCTGGCCAAGTGGGTGGAAGAAACAAGAGATTTAACCAATATTCTGCTAGGTCTCATCTCAACAAGGATCATTATCTTCAAGCCAAGTGAAATAGAATTGTCTTACTCAATTTTATTCATGAAGATGTATGGTTGATTTTGTCTCTGCAGTTGCCAGTTTGTTGTTAAGGCAGATGAAGACTACACGGTATACTTGGCCGATCCTGATCTGTTGGTTCCGTGGGAGACGATCGAACAAATTGTAAGTACGCTTTATCTAGAAAATTTGCTGCACGATGTAACCAAGCCGTTGAGTTCGCTTGAGGATTCTTCATGTCCCGGCGCTAATTTCTGCTTGGAATATCAAACTTTGTCAGTTAATGTGGAGGCTTGAGGCATTATCCTTCAGACTCGTAGCATGACTCCGTGAATTGACAATACAGTGTGTAGGGTAATGTTTTACAAGCAACTAAACAAAATTCCTTTTTATAGAGAATTTGGGGCTCCGAAGTTGGATCTTGTCCAATTTGCTTGCATACTCCCGTTGCGGCGAAAATGACTCGTTGTGGACATATATATTGTTGGCCATGCATTCTTCATTTTCTTGCATTATCCGACAAACCATCTCGACCCTGTCCAATTTGTGACGTCTCTGTTCGTATCCAGGATCTAAAGAGGTATATTGAATAGTTTTTACTCGTTACCGTGATCTTTAATATCATTTCTCTTGCGATAGTGTTGTGGCTCTTGAACAAAGAAATTTAAAAGTAGGAGATGTTTTGGAGATGAGGTTGATGAAACGTGAACGTCATTCGCTTCAGCCGCAACCCGTTTCAGGATCTAAAGGGTTTGATCTTTCACCTTGTCAGCCAAAACCAAAATATTTGGGTAAAGTCGGTGAAGATCACGTTTTCAGCAAACTACTACTCTGCACGCCGAACGAGGTGGTCAATCTAATTCTACAGTGGGAAAAGTCTGAGTTGTTAGCTCAGTTGGAATCGGAGAAAGACTGTCCGGAATCGTGTTTTATTCAACAAGCTTTGGAACTACTGGCAGTGAGAGAAAACAACGCAGCCATTCAATGTCTTTCGTCTTTCGCGGCGGATTTGGCAAGTGGCTTTTGTAATAAACGTTCTTTCTCGCCTTTCGAAATTAATTGTTATCTAAATATTAGGATTTGACTACGGAAAAATTAGCTGTTGAATCTTCTGATAGTGAAGTATCACGCTTTACAGCGTCCAATGAAAATTACGGTTGTGCATCTTCCACCGAGCTCCAATTAGATTGCAGCCAAGCAATGCAACCGATCGTGATGGCGCAAGACCCAGATGTTTCATCGTTGGAGTCGAACGTGTTCCCTACCCCGAGTTTCCCCAACGCTAGTCCAGACAATAGTTCGGTGTGTATCTATTCGCTTGGTTGCTTTTCGGTTTGATTATCATTCTTCGTCGTATAGATGACGGACGCCCACCGTAGTCAACAGAAGAATGTCTTTTACTTTTACCAAAGCAGTGACGGCCAAGCAATTTATCTTCACCACATCAACGTCCAGATCCTTGTTCGCTGTTTTGGATCTTTAGAACTGTGCCCAGAAACTATACAAGGACGTATAGTAGAAGTCGAAACTTTATCAATGACCGAAGACTTGAGAAATCGGCTTCGCTACTTGGGACACATACCGATATCAAAACAGTTTCAGATAATGGAGATAGCGTTGATGGAACCCGAAATAGATTCCACCGTCCTCGAAGAATTTAGAGGTTTATTTTTATTTTTACTGGTGCTGTTGCTCTGGTACTATTCGTGGTTATTTCTATGAAACATCTCAATGGCATTTCTATGTGTTATTCGTAGAACGTGTCGAAGACCGAGCTCGGCGGCGTCGGCGAAAGGATCGGGACGAACGTCGTCGTGATTTAGAGATTCAACGAGCCGAAGACGCAAAATGGGGCCGGACGAAAAATCAACCCATCGTTCGGATTGACTCACAAGTTCATTTCCCAGGATTTAGTCCCAGCCCGCAGGACGTCATCGTACCCGAAGCGGATACATTTGTTGATGTTTCACCATCTAGTATTGAAAGCGGGGCACAACATGGAGCAGGACCATCGTTTGCACAGGTTACTCTTGAAGGATTTTGGTCTCACAACCTTATTGTGCTAATTTTACTGACCCGTTATGCCGCACTTACACAATATAGATGTTACGTGAAGGAAAAAATAAAATCCCTACTGTCTGGTCTCCGCTTCCGACATCAGGATGTAAAGCTATTCAAACAGCATCCGGTTTAAATAAACCGCAGCGATATCGCAATACAAGTGAAAGTGGGTCAGAAATTGCTGATTACACCCCAGCTCCCGAGTATAAAGAAACTTTCAGTTCAGCATTGGCGGCCGCATTCGACCAAGCAGCAAAATTGAAAAGTGAAAACTTTATCAGATTGCGATTATTATAAATTTCATTTTTAACGCAAATATTTTATCAATAGGTGTTAACGCAGATGAGAAATCAGAGAATTCTTCGTCCAATAAGAAAAACAAGAAAACCAAACAGAAAATTTTGTTTTCGACTGGGATGAATTTCATGTAACATTTATTACTATTAAGCAATCGTTGTTAAGGACAAGGAATTAGAATATTAAAACTGCTAAATATAATCCCTAAAGCTTGGAAAAACTTTGTCAAAAATTTTTTCTAATGAGAACTACGATTTTCTGCACTGTCATGCTTCTTAAATTGCTCAATAGCAGTGTGCACCAATGCATGACTACAGGGTATGTTGTTTTAGGGTATTATTGTTTTCCTTAATATAAAATTATTAACACAGCTTTATGAAAGTTGCACATTGCATCCCATTTTGGTAATTTTTGTTTGGAATTCGTCAATTTGAGAAATAATGCTACAATACTGCAACAATACTTAGAACCTGTACGAGTTTTACGCACAAAAAAAAAATCTTAGGTAACAATCAGCCAATTCGCGAGCTGTAAACCTTTGGTCAACATATTTTTGTGAAAGAACGGGATTGCGTTTTGGTAAAACTGCATACCGTTGGAGTTATCTTACGAGTTCCCACTATTTTCTTACTATCGAAACATTTACTTAGCTGGAATCGGGAAGATTTTTCCTGTCGCGCTTTAAAACACGATGATGTGAGACCCAAAAAATACAGAAAAAAACTAATAATTAAAATAAAAATTAAAATTAAAATTAAATAAAAATATCTGTACACCAATTGAACTGCAATGAAAAACAAAATTATACCCCATCCGATCGGCAAACGAAGCGATTGATCCGGGACTAACAGCTACGGTATGCAAAATAGATCAACTGAAATTTCCCTTGAAGATTGAGTTCCGACTAGATCGAACCTATAAAAATTGCGTGGCCCCGCGATGCCTTTTGTATGTTAATCCCGTTCACCAAACTCAACAAATCCTGCTTTTTAAAGTGTTTGACAAACATTTTGAGAAAGTGTCGAATACGAGACACGAAACGAAACACGAGAAATCAATAAATTGCTAAGTTAGGTTGGCGGTGGTCGAGCATCTTGACTGCGTGTTGCAGTAGCCGGATAATGTCAATCTTCATTGGAAGACGATGAAGGATGGGACAAAGAGGTGAGGGCATGTGGAAAAGTTGTCGCCCACTTGCAGTGAGGCGACTGATGATGGTCGTGCGGAATAACGCGATTGGAAAATGTCAACTTTAAAAAATAAAACACGCATAAGAGTATATTATAATTTACATGAGGTCATATTATGAAAAGAATGCACATAAAATGTTAGTATAAAATTTATTCAGATCATTCAGAAGAGTTATACGATGGAAAATTTACACTCTCTTGAAGTGACGAACAGCAACTAATTCTGTTTTCTCATGTGTCATTGTCTAAGTGATGCAATAAAAATTAATCAATTATATCAAATGGTGTATGTAATGGGTTTAGTACATACCATAATGAAGCCATTGTCATCAAACTCCATAACCCTGTTAAAACAACA
The DNA here is from genome assembly GCA_013167095.2 of Daphnia sinensis. NCBI lineage: Eukaryota > Metazoa > Arthropoda > Branchiopoda > Diplostraca > Daphniidae > Daphnia > Daphnia sinensis. Next base: position 104,294 of record WJBH02000075.1, on the reverse strand, counting down.
CAATTATCATTTTTAAATAAAAGCATGATACATGAAGCTCATCTACAACCACTTAAATAACATACCTTTGAGATTTACCACGGTCACTCTGGGAGGTGGTTATCATCTTATTGTCTTCAATTACAGTTGTGTTCTAAATAATGGCAATCAATAAATTTTAGATGATAACGAAAAACCTGGGATTTCTTTACCTTAATAGATCTGCCCCCCATCATTGTCTCTTCATACTCTTGACCCAGCTGAAAAGTATTTGAGCTACTTGACATCAATGTACTTGTCTTGACAGTCCATTTGTCATCGCTTTTGGATATTTCAATTGTGGGTGACGAAGCCGTCATCATTTTTCGTGCCACCCATGGTATTCCTTAGTTAAACAGTTTTTTGTTATGTTACGATAGATTGCAAAGAAAATAACATACCGATAGCACTATAAAATTCATCTAGTTTTTCATTCTTGAAGTTGGTAAAAGTGCCTTCAAAATTAGTCATTCTCTGGAACTATGATGGGCAGGAAAATATTTAAGGCAAATACACTGTCTTGTGACTAGGAAGCAACTACTTGTTGACTTGACTTGTCGATTCTTGAAATGTCAAAAATGAAAAACACTCCCTATGGCAGGAATGCGACGTCAGCAAAAGCTACGTTGCCTTTTACATGTTATAGTATGATTGACGGATATACCAATGGATGGGCGGATAGCTGATGGCTTATTGGCTCTATTGGTTCTTTGGATTGACTATTGGCTCTTATTGACTTTTCAGAAACAAAACTTCCCGCAAAATGCAACAGTTCCTTCCTGAAACGGATCAGGATCGACAAGTCTTCCCACCAATATATGTAAAATATCTAAATGACGTACGTAGGCTAGTGAAGAACTTTGAAAAATCCAACTTAAATATTTTCTTAAAGCAAATCGGTTATACAGCATTCCTGCTAGTCCCAGCCTGAATTCCCAGTTGAATTTTCAAAGCAAGAAATATATCTCGTAGATAATATTGAAAGTCAACTGGTTTCATATTACTGTACGACTACGTTAAAGAGATCTGACTTCTATTCAGGCAAACGCAGGCTAACCGAGGAATATGACTCGCTTTAAGAAGAAAAAAGAAGCCATATCATATGTCACTTGATGGTTTATACGCCTTACCACAAACTGTCTTGTCTCTAAGGAAACACAGGGCCGCTAGTCTGTTCCAACACTGAAAATGCTTAGATCGCTAACGGTTTATCTACACTTTTTCAAAACAAAACGCCAGCTTTTGTTTTATTTTGTTTTTACTGACAGTACGTTAAAAAACTAGCATAGCGACGAAAAATAATTTTTTGTAATGCTGAATGAACAAGTGAAGATTTCTTGTTCAATTCCTGCCTTGCTGATTCATTCAATACATTTATTATAATATCGATTTTTTATATTAAATATTATTTAATATTTAATATTTAAGTTTTCGAAGGGCTGTATTGAAGAAGCAATTGAACTGAAAACTGTAAAGTGAAACCAGTCGTGAAACCACCCTGTAAGTAACAACGCCTAGTCGGCTAGCACTTTGATACTGCCATCGGCTTTGTAATGTATTGCTGTTAAGCAATTTTTTGCGAAACAGTTAGGGTTCGGCTTGCGTTGACTGGTGCATTTGGATCAGATTTTGTGCTTGTTTTGTCAGGATGGACTAAAAAAGAATTCGCGTTCTCCGATCACAAAACCCAGATGGAATCCAGATCACATTATTTTGGTACCCTGTAAAGCCTGATTTTTACAGTAATTTTCACTCGTGCTTTAGACCACTGTTCCGAAAGACAAACTGTACTTTTAATTTTCAATTACAACATTACATAAGAAGAACATGGCAGCAACACTTGCATTTGCAGTACCCAATAATTCATCATACAATTGCACCGACAGAGAATTATACATGTTCTAAAGAGGAATCACTATCGTCTCTACCTTAACCAGGTTTGTGAATATCAAACTGGTCCACTTATCCTGGTTCTTTAACAAGAACGAAAACCAATTGTCACACTCGGGCAGGGATTGAAAACAATTCCCCCCCCCCCCAAAAAAAAAACAAAAAAAAACAGCAACAACACAAACCTACATTGTATTCTACCCACCTTTAATAGACAGTCTTCTTCGTTGTCATTGAATCGCATCGGAATAGACACTAATGGTACTAAATGAATTACTACAGAGCTTAAAAATGCCATACCTTTGCTCCCTCTCAAAACTCTTTGATGGTACCTTATTACCGGTTACCACACATTCCGGATTCTGTGGTTTAACAGGAAAAATACAATAATTGCACGTCAAGACCCGGTCAAGGCTTAAGTGTTCCACTATAAAATAAGAGAAAATTTGGGATTTGGGAGAGTGACCGCCTGACCAACACCACTTAACTTGAAGACGGCCGTTTGAGCACCGATGCACCGTCCGATACCATGCCTGCTGGAAAATGACACGCTCTGATCGATCCCCATATTCTCTTATTTGGTTCGGAAGTTGGGGTGCATCGACATCGAGGCTGCAGGTGATTAAGGCCGACTCCTAGAAAAAAATCCGAAGGTGTTAAAACCATGAACAAGTTTTTTTCTGCATGTAATTTCACTTTTTTGTAAAGAAAGTTTTGCGATTTGTGTTTTAGGTAATAGTTGGTAAATGTTGGAAACTTACCTAGCGGATAAATAACGAAGCTTTCAGCAGCGTTACAAACTCGATCTCCAGAGGGCTACAGGACATAGACAATTTCGTCTGCTAACATTGGGATAACCCTATAATATCTGAAAGCAGAAAAACTCGCATTTGTTTAACAATTTAGTGGAAAATGGCGGAGAAAGCAGGTACAGGCATCCCAGTTTTACCTGAAGCCGAGGCAGCCGCTGCTCGAGCAAAGCTAAGGAATGCGTTAAAAGCTGAATTTCGCAAGCAAATATCTCATCCCTATATCCACAATGAACCTGGCGTCATCGTAAGGCACTGAAAATTCAATTGTTGCACTTGGTCAACATTAAACCTCGATATTATTGCAGTTCGATCCAGCGATCCAGCGTTTCTCGTCCATGAAGGCTTCAAATGCTGATTTTTTCAGAGTTACACCAAAAACAACCCAGTATGGTCTTGTACCGCTGGTTGGTTTAATCCTTGGATTTGCCTGGATTTTTCAGACAAAACGAGTAATATATTTTTTCTACTATCAAATTCTGTATTTATTATCTTTGCTTTGTTTTTAGAATGAGAACGAAGCCAAGCTAAGAACAGGCCAGGTGTCTTATGCTGACAGGGCTTTTAAGTTTAATTAGTTCAAATAAGCCCACGCTGTTACCTAGTAATTGCTAAAGAAGCCTATTTGATCTTAGTCCTGTTTAATTTCTGTACTGCATCTATTGTAATAAATGGGAATGAGATGTATGAATCCCCTGATTCTATTTTTGGTAGGGATAGACAAAAATATTTTTAAAAATCTTTGTTAAAGTATCTTATGTAATTACTGAAAAGAAAAAACATTATGCAATCTTCTTAGCACCATAATTATGGTAATAACACTCTACAACTATGGAGAAATAACTAATGAATGTTATCAAAAATCCCTAAATTCCAAATGTAGCTAGAGAATTGATATAGAAATCAAGTAGAGATACTTCTGTTTTGCCGTTCAGAACTACATTCATGTTAAAAATAGGATAATGCGCAAAACAAAACAAAAAATGCATTTTACTTTTCTATTTGCTAGAAGTCCGTCCATTGGTATTTTCTGGGTCGAAAATTATTTTGAAGGGGGAGAAGAGGAGCAACAAAAATACTTTTAACGTGTTTGGTTCTATAAGTAACGTTTTTGCGTCAAGCTGTCGAAAAATTTTACGATGTAAGAATGGTGTAATCAAGAATTTTTCTAAACCTATTCCTTCTGCTGACGATAGCAAACCTCTTTATATGAACGATGCCTAACGTTCTTCTACCCACTAAAAAAACGAATGCAATTTAACGATCTCCTGTTAGGATGAAAAAGAAAATCGCTTGCATGAATGTGTGTGTAGCGAATTTCAAAACAAAAAAGAAGAATATTAATACACACCACAATGGAAATATCGAATTATGTGATTTTTAGCGGAACTACAGAACATTTGCCAAATTAAGTTAACCCCTCCCCTCTCACCTACAGCGGAATTAGCAGTGCTATTTTCCTAATCCAGAAGGGAAGAGGAGTAGGGAAGGGATCATGGTTCATACTGTGCATTGAAATATTACATCATGGTATATTACCAAAATAACGACAAAAAGATTAGCGATAAACGATAAACTGCGATGAATGATAACAATTGTAAATTTTAAGAGTCCATGGGGTCCTCTTGTAATAATCCCTAATGCTAAGTTGCTCCATGCTGACCGCTTATTGATAGGAGCTAAAGAGCATTGACGCTTCAAAAGATTTGCTTTCATATTTCTTCTTTCGGATTATGGTTTTACTTTGTATGTACTGCAAGTTCTTACTTAGCCGTATACATCCGCGTACTTCCATGTGATCATGGCGATGGAAGGGCAACAGTTAAGACGTTACCGACAAATGATTAGCGGCTGGTGCGAATGGAAAAAGAAATGTCTGTAAACATTTTACGACGCGAAAAAAGAAAATAAAATGAAACAAAACTCTTTGCATAACAGGGATAAGAACGAAAAAAATTCTGGCTCAGTGGCTTGTTCCAATTGCACGTGTAGGTCTGTTTATCTTATCAGTTCCGGCTCCTGAGGGTGAATAAGGCTATTAAAGTTGAAACCCCAATTGGACCACTACGTTGAATTTTGCCATCCCCGCCTAATTTTTTTAGTCCCTTTGATGACTCCAAAAATTGTTTTTATCTCGTTTTAATTTTAACATCTATTTTATTTAACATCTAAAAGCATTCAAAACAACCCAATAGATGGCAGTCAGCACTGAATTAATTGGGAAATTTTAACCTTTTGGAGCCGCTCGCGTGCTCGAAAAAACGCACACAAAAACTGTGGCGGGACTGGCGGCACAGTTATCATCTGGAAATAAGAGGTGGCTATAGTTGAAAGTGGTTTTTTCGTCCCCATCAGCCCGATTTTACTGTCAAGTCCCGACCGGTGCAGTCTAGTACTTTTCGTGCTCCTTTTTACCTACTCACTTTCTTCCATTATCCATTTATCTTGGTTCCACTGGGCCATTTCCACTAGTCCCTTCTCTCCCCTGACTTGACAAGCAGTTTGTTTCAAACCAAGTAAGTTTGTTTTGCGTCCAGTTATAGTTGTGTTTATTCGTTTGTTTATTTTCACTTTTTCGTTTTAAAAGTGTGCATTTTTTGGTATTTGTGACTCACCGTGAATATGGCGAAAAAATGTTCTGGCATTGTTTGTGATCGCCATCTGTCAAAGCTGCAGATGTTCGTCACAGTTGTTTTTTTTTAATGTTTTTTTAATTTCTTTTTCTTTCGTTCGTTCGAGTGTTCGATTATATCCATCGTTTATTCAACTGAATACTACCTAATTCGTCAAGCATGTAGTGGCCTAACTAAATTTTTCGTTCGTTGGTGTCAGTGTGTGTCAGTTAAGCAGTTGCCACTCGTAAGCCGGATTCAAATAGTTTCATCTTTTACCATTCCATTGATAAGACGTGTCCGAATAAGCCGTCGGCCGGCTTACTTATCTTGTGAATGATGCCGTTTATCTTGACATGATTCAAATACCTCGTCACTTTATCGAAGAAAAATGACAAAGCTCTCGCTGTATTTAAATGTCTAGTGGGTGACGCGTTTAGCTGTCTATACAGATGTTAAAAGTTTGACCGTTTTTAATCGAAATTGTCATCCACAGTCACGTCAAACAATCAACTTTCCACCAGCAACCTGTTAGGTAATAACGGTCGTGTTTTGTGCCCTGCATTATATAGTTGACGTGACACGGGAGCCCGATGAACTCCACCTTCTTACTTTTGATCTCATGTAGGAAAGTTTCACCTGGGATTGTTGGCCTTTGTCACTACCAGCTTTTTTTTTTTTTAACTATCACGCCCTGTAAACAGCCAAGGCAACTTTCCCGTTTATTTACTGTGCATTATCTTTTTTTTTTTCGAGGCGTCTCAGGGAATCGTGCAAAGAACGTCAAAGTTACAATGAGTCTGGTACTGTTTTCTTATCTAACGCAGCTTGATCTCTCCAGTCAACAAGCATTGCGACACCCGGTAAAAAAGGGAGATAGATCACTTCATAACCCAGTCTTTTTTTTTCAGTCTTTTTTTTTCCAAAGAATTGGGGGAGAAAAAAATGTTTCGTTTCGACGAACAAGGGCATGCTTGACGTTGATATTTACAACAACAAAAAAAAAAAACAGGTTCCTTTTATTTTACTAGGACCTTTTGAAAGAGAACAAAAACGGCTAAAAAATATAACCGTGACCATGGGTTCGTTTCTGAAGCGACGCGCATCTCTGACTAGAAATTAAGAAAGAAAAAAACTCATTTGCATTGAAAGGGATGACGTCTGTGGTGTGCGGCTGCGATTGATTATTCATTTTTCAGGCTGGCCGCGCCTGCATCGTGAAATTTCTACTGGTTCAATGGAGCAAAGTCGATTTCTTTGGTTGTTATTTTTACTGCCTGTTCGTATCAGCCACTCGACCATCCGCCCTCCTATTTTATCATTCGTGAAATTCCCAGCTATGCCTTCCCTGGTGCTATTCTTTAAAATATATATAAATATACTAGATATATAAAAGGGCTTGTCTTTAAAAGCTCCTCTACTGGAACTCTTCATATCCGTGTTGAAGCAGTGATTCATTAACCTCTATTTTAAGGTACGCGCAGCAGCCAGCTTCCGCCTTAATTCGTTCAGTGGGCGCGTGCGTGCGTGCGTACGATTACCCGTAGAAACAACGCCCTCCTTCCCCCCTCCCCCCCCCCTTGCATCCTGGGTGTTGTTGTTGCTTCAACATTTGCCCCTCCTTCCCAATAGCATCTTCCCAGCAGAGCTTGAATAACAATATAAGGAAGGCAGCGTAGATGGGAAAACAAGGTCCTACTATGGCGAGCTTTTGGCTTATAGTTTGAATCTATTTTCCTCGAAGTTTAGAAATCATTAGTTGCATGTTCTCAATGTGACCCCGACATTTTTTTTTTTTTTTTGTAATGGACCATTGCCTTGAGCGACATTTACGACTGATGATTCTATCGGGTCAGTTCCGGTCGCTGTGAAATAAAGCTTAGCAATGAAAAAAAATTTATGCTCTGATTGTTTTAACACGTTTCGCTGAGTGGTCTACCATTCGCCAACAGTTTGTACCATGCATGAACAAAATTTGAGAATTAACAAGTGCTATCTGATTTCATACGCTAGGAGAACGGCCCTTATCTGCCGTCGCCATCGTCGCCCCTCCTCCAGCCTGAGCGAGCAGCGCCATGGAGCAAGATTTGCACGTGCGGGACCGGGTAGGAGTCCAAGATTTTGTTTTGTTGGAGAACCACACGTCTGAGGCGGATTTCATAGAAAACTTGCAGAAACGATCGAAAGAAGAGCTTATTTATGTAAGTCTTTCTTTTTTTTCTCCTTTTGAATTTCAATGGGAATTTCAAACCGACGCTAAATAATTTAAAAAAAATGAAAAAAACAGACATACATCGGATCAGTTTTAGTATCCGTTAATCCGTACAAGAACCTACCCATCTACGGACCAGACTATGTCGAAAAGTATCGCAATGTCAATTTTTACGAGCTGCCACCTCACGTGTAAGAGAAATCTCACCTCCCCAAGCCAATAGCCTAAGGGATTTTCACCTTCTACCTTTTTATTTGCTCCCCAGATTTGCCCTGACGGACACGGCGCTGCGATCATTGCGCGGAGAGCTCATCAATCAATGCATCCTCATTTCAGGTGAATTGCCATAAGTTGAACAATTTTATTCCCCCCTTTGCACGGATTTGTTAGTAATTTTGTTGCTTTCTGGCGGCCACCAGGTGAATCTGGGGCGGGCAAAACTGAGGCATCCAAAAAAGTGTTGCAGTTCATTGCGGCCACAACGCGTAAGAAGGCGAGCCTTGAGACGGTAAAAGACAAATTGCTGCAATCCAACCCGGTTTTGGAGGCCTTTGGTAACGCTAAGACCAATCGCAATGATAACTCGTCACGATTCGGCAAATACATGGACGTCGAATTCGATTTCACCGTAAAATAAATTCTTGAAAAAAAATTAAAAAACGAGTTTCAGAAGGAGAAAGTCGTACCTGAGAGTGCCGTTTGTTTTATTTCGTGCAGGGCGACCCCACAGGTGGACACATCATCAACTACCTGCTGGAGAAGTCACGTGTCGTATTCCAGGCTAAGGGCGAACGCAACTTCCATATATTTTACCAGCTGCTCGCGGGAGCTGACGACGACCTTTTGGAGAAGCTATTTCTCAAGAGGGACCCTGATCTCTACGTTTACCTTAAACAGGTTTGCCATACTACACTTGTGCTACAGTATGATGCAAAGTGATAAAATGCCTTTTCTTTTAACTTGTCTGCTTTTTGAACGTAGGGCGGAAGTTCACGACTGAGCGGAATTGACGACGCGCAGAGCTTCAAAATCGTTAGAGAGGCTTTGTACGTCATGGAAATCGGAGACGAAGAGCAAGAAGCACTTTTCCATCTTTTGGCAGTCATCATCCATCTTGGTAACCTCGAGTTTGCCAGCGGAGAGGGTGGTCGGGCAAGCATCAGCAACCCTGCTTTAGTTTCCACTATCGCAAAGGTGCGTATTAATATTTTTTTATTTGTTGTTTTGCTTGGAAAGAAAAAAAAACCTGTATTTTAAAAATTGGGGCGCCTTGGAAAAAAAAATATTTTTTTTTTCTCTATTATGCATTAGCTTCTCGGATGCCCGGAAGATAAGCTGGTGAAAGCTTTGCTGAACCGTACAATTGAAGCACGCGATGACGTTGTGGTATCGCCAATGGGGCGCGATGAAGCTGTTAAAGCCCGTGACGCTTTATCCAAATCCGTTTACGAGCGCATGTTTAACTGGCTCGTTCAGCGACTTAATCGCTCGCTGCAATCGGATGCCGAGGTCAAGAAGAAAATGGTACTCGGCATTTTGGACATTTACGGATTTGAAATCTTCCAGTCCAACAGTTTCGAACAGCTCTGCATTAATTACTGTAACGAGAAGCTTCAACAACTATTCATCGAACTGACGCTCAAATCCGAACAAGATGAATACCGCCGCGAGGGCATTGCTTGGGAACCTGTCGCCTATTTCGATAACAAGATCATCTGTGACCTTATCGAAGAGAAGCATAAGGGTATAACATACAGCCGTTGCCAGTAATCTGAAATTCCTTCTTATCAAACTTGTTTCTTTTCGCCGTTCGTCCCAGGTATTATTTCCATTATGGACGAAGAATGTCTTGTACCGGGCGAAGCCAACGACAAAACATTCCTAAATAAGATGAACAAGCTGTTGAGCGAGCACCCGCACTACGTCAGCCATGCCAAAGGTGACACCAAAACGAAGAAGACGATCGAACGCGAAGAATTCCGTCTAGTCCACTACGCTGGCGAGGTCACCTACAACGTCAACGGCTTCCTGGAAAAAAACAACGACCTGTTGTATCGTGACTTGAAGGAAGCCATGATTTCGTCCTCCAACAGGATCACCAAAGATGTACGCGTCACGAGATTTTTTTTTTCTACGTAATTCCTTTTCCTTTTTGATTGAATTGGAATTTTTTTTTCTTTGTTCGTCAGATGTTCACGGCAAGCGAACTGAGTCGAAAGAAGCGTCCAGATACGGCCGCGTCACAATTCAAGACCAGTTTGGCGCAGCTGGTAGACATTTTGGTTAGTAAAGAGCCGTCGTATATTCGATGCATCAAACCCAATGACGTTCAAAAACCTGGACTTTTCGAGACGGCCATCGTCACGCATCAAGTATGATTTTCACGGAATTTTTAAAAAAGGGAATTTCATTCAAAATTTGGAAATTTCATTAGGTGAAATATTTGGGCTTGATGGAGAATTTGCGAGTTCGTCGAGCTGGTTTCGCATACCGTCGGCCTTACGAAGGCTTCCTGAATCGCTACAAAAGCCTGTGTCCTGAAACTTGGCCGCATCCGAAAGGCGATGCCAAGAGCGCCGTTCAGACCCTCGTCAATCATCTTAAGGTGAAAGCAAAGTTTTCCCCCAAATGTAGGCAAAAAGCCATCCTCCATACTGATACAATTGAATATTTGAAACGCAGTACGGAGCAGATGACTATCGCATGGGTCTGACCAAGATATTCATCAGACTGCCCAAGACTCTGTTTGAAACTGAAGACGCCTTTCAGAAGCGGAAGAACGAGTTGGCTAGCAAAATTCAGGCCAAATACAAGGGCATACTGCAACGACGCAAGTACCTGGCGATTCGCGCTCGCATCATCGCCGTGCAAGTAAACCTATTGGCAAAACAAATTGAGAGCCCTTTTTTCCTTTATCAAAATGATTTGAATTGTATACCTTAAGGCGCTGGTTCGTCGTTTCTTGGCTAAACGTGAAGCCACCAAACGCCGATCGGCTGTGGCCGTGATTCGGCAATTCATTATTGGCTTCATGAAGCGTAACGAGCCGATGGGAAGCGACAACGAAAAATTCCTCGGGTTCGTCCGTCACCAGTACCTGTTGCGTTTGGCTAAGCAGCTTCCTCAATCAGTAATGGACAAGTCCTGGCCCGACGCCCCTGCCAGTTGCCAAGAGGTTTTTTTGCATTTGTCGCACTACTGCTGAAAACCGCGAAAATACGTTTGATTTTTCTTTTTTAACGTAGGCCAATAATATACTGCGAGCCATGCACATGCAATGGATGGTGGGACGTTACTGCAAGGGCCTTTCGCCTTCGCGTCGTCATCAATTTGAAATGAAAGTGTTGGCTGAAGCGGTATTCAAAAGTAAGTCCTATAATGCCGACTCCCCTGTGTTTGCAATTGTATTCATATAATTCATTATTCTAATTTGCTTCACTATAGATAACAAAAAGAGTTACGGTGCCAGTGTCGCCAAATGGTTCGTCGATTGCCGATTGTCCACCGACCAACAAGGAGTTTTCCGCTCTAATTTTGAAGTCAATGTCAAATCCCAAGGCGAGACTATTTTGGTATGCTTTTATGCTTCTACATTTTATTCGTCGGCTATTTTCTCGTCGGTTACACTTGATGGGTCATATATTTTTTTTCAATCGGCTTTTCTTTAGTACTCGGCTCCAGTTACGAAATTTGACCGTCATGGCTATAAGGCTCGCGATCGTTTCCTAGCACTTACCAAAGCGGCGGTCTATTTACTAGATGCAAAGGACTGTAAAGTCAAACACCGCTTGACATTCAACGACATTACTGGCATAACGGTGACCAACAGTCAGGATAATTTGATCGTGGTGCGAATCCCCGAAGACGATAAAAAAGATAAAGGTGACCTGATCCTCGAATGCAACTACCTGATTGTAAGTCAACTTATTTTTATTTAACTCAATTATTTGTTTTCACGTGCCTTTGCATAAACTAGATACACATTTTTTTTTCATAGGAAACGCTTACTTGGATTGTAGATACCTGCAAAAAGCGCGACATAATTCGATTTGAATCCGCAACTTCGTAATGATCCGCTTTCACTAATTAATCAACTTCTAGAATTGCATTTATGCACTTTCTACAACTAATGTATTGTTTTTTTGTTTGTTTTTTTTTACCTTAAGACTGACACATCATATTGCCAAGGGTAAGCCTGGTACTATTGAAATTACCCGAGGTGGAGAAATAACGGGCATTACTAAGGGTAAAAATGGTCACCTGATGGTGGTAAGTTGCCAACAACTGCAAAAACGTTTACCTTCTCCCAATAAACAGATATTTTTTTTCATTTCGCGCTTAAGGCTGCTACATAAAAGTCGAAGCACAAGCGGAACCGTTTAGCGGTGAGACGGGCAATTTACAAGCGACAGTTCAGATAAAAAGAAGACATTCCTTCATTTATTTTTTTTTTTTTTTCTTTTTCTTTTCCATAACTCATTTTTGTTGATTATTATTTCGAGAGAAGACAAGCAAAACGACTCGGAGCATCGACAACAAGTGCCCTTATTCGATTTGGTCAACCATTTTCAAATTATAATCAGTAATTGTGATTTGGAATTCCAGCAGCTAGTCTCGTAAACATGGTATACAAATGATATAGCACAAAAAATCCTAAAACATATTATTTGGTTAGATTGTTTATGAAGGGGAAATTTATTGTACTTACTATGTTGAATTTATGTGCATTTCGAAACCGATAACATGGAAAATTTATCAATTGAGACGATATTTTTGTTTTTTCTTTGTTTGATCTCATGGTATAACATTCACACAAATATAGACCTTCCATGAAATGCCAACTCATTATTCGGTTGAAGATTCTTTTCATTGAAATTTCGACGGCAAAGAAATTCTGATTACACTTTAGATGCGGACCGCAATGATGACGCAACATGTAACCGATTAACCAGAGTGTCTATTTGTATACTCACGACATCTGGGTAAGCCAGACGTTAATGCTTCCGTGAAATTCAGGTTTCACAGCACGGCGTAAACGAGCTGAAGTGTTTCGATGCGCAGCAATAACCAAGACCATACTGGGATGTTGAAAACTTTCTTTTCCCTTAATCATTCTCAGCAAGTCTCAAGTCAGGTATTTCTTTTGTTTACTTTTAAATGAAGTGTTCAAGGTCAAACAAGATTCGCAATGGCGAAAAGGCATCTGCGGGCGTTGTTTAGCAATGGGAACAAGCAGAACAAATAAAAATAAGTCAGGAGACTAATATAAATATTATTAGTTGAGTGGGAAAAGCCATTTAATTATTTGTCTGATAAGCTTTAAGATTAGATTAATTGCTTTAATGTTTAAATACGGATAGCTATGTAAACAATAAATTGCCTAAGCAAAAAAATTAACTTTACCGTCAGTTCGTTTTATTTTCATTTTCATTTGTTGAATTCTTGCAGGTACTTAGAAGCGACAAATTTTATTAAATTATCATTAATTACTGTACTTTAACTAGCATTGTGTTAGGATAATTGCTGATTATTGAAAGTAATTATTCGTATTTGTGCATGCTATAAAGGTGAAGGGAAGCGAGGGACGATATATACTCAATTTTACGAATTTCACGCTATAGATGCATTTCGTGATATTTTCAGCTGCTTGAATTTTAAAAATCTTTCCATAGATGGATTCAAACTCAGACTATTTGTAGCTGCCAACGCCAAAATAAGACAGTCGTGTCGTGAGGAACATGTTAAAAATGCAATCTTTTTCTGATCTTCCCCTAAGGTGAGACTTTGCATAAAGTCTCCGCCCTGCTGAAGAAGGAAATGAGCAACTAGTAAGAAGAAATACATAATGCGTGACCCCTGTTTTATTTTATTTTTTTGTGTAAACCTGGAACATTTCAATTTGATCAACAGCATAAAAAAGAAAAGAACAGTTAAGCTTGGCTCTACGACTTTTCTGTGGGTATTCGTCCAGCTCTACCGGCTGAAAGCGCATGTTCAAAAATGAAGCTCTTGACCGTAGCGATACTTTTCCTAGCATCATTTTTGCTTCAGGTAAGAAAACTATATTTGTCGCAAACAATTCTAAACTACTTGATGCAAAAGAGCTGCTTTGTTCATTGAAAAATTATGATCGAATTTCTTATTTGATAAAAAAAAAATGCCAATGATAGATTGAACTAGTAATTTGCCATGGGCGTTTAATGAATCCACCATCAAGAAACGCAATGTGGAGATTCGGTTTCCCCAATCCAATCGACGTAAAAGATAACGAGCTTTGGTGCGGAGGAGTTGAGGGTAATAAACACACCTTTTTTTATTTTAGCAACGAAAAAAATGTTTTATCAAATGTAATTCAATGTTACAGTGCTATGGGATGTCAATGGTGGCAAGTGCGGCGTTTGCGGAGATCCGTGGAACGAGCCTAAACCACGTCCTCACGAAATCGGGGGATACTATGCAAATGGTTTGCTAGGACGGCGCTACACTCCGGGACAGGTAATCGACATAGAAATTGAACTCACTTCAAATCACAAAGGACACTTCGAATTGCGACTTTGCCCATTGCTTGGACATCTAACTGCAAACCATGAAACAGACGATTGCTTCGAAAAGTATTAATCATTGTATAAGCTCGTAATTTACTTTATGAATTTTAAACAACCTTTCCCATACGGCAGATACCCACTGTATTTAGAAGGCCAGTCGACATATCAATTCAAGATTCCGGAGAATTCGGAGAGACACGTAGTTTTCAAGTACCGTGTTAAACTCCCTAACCAAGTCACTTGTACACATTGCATAATCCAGTGGATTCATTATGCCAGTACGTATTTTTTTAAGGGTCGTTTTCCCGTTAGTTTTTAGCATTTTGATTCACGAGTAGGCCATATTAACGGGACATGCGAAGACGGAACCGTAAGTGTTGGATGTGGAAAACAAGAAGTTTATCGGAACTGTGCGGATGTAGTCATCATCAGCAACACAGGTGGCTTCGAACCATTTGGACTCATTCCAACTATTCCGACAAGCCAAAACGTTAATCCATATGCCATTAGATTATGGAACAAAGCCCATCATGGCACACATGCCGAGGAAACTTTAGTTGTCCGGTAAAACAGCTTTTAATTCTTTCACTTTCAAGGACACAGAAAATTAATTTGGTTGCACTATAAAAATACACAGCTCACAGTTCTGTACTGCAGTTGGAAAATACCGCGGGATCAATTACTTCGATTCCTGGTGCATGACTAGCTGCATGAAATACCCGCCAACTTGTCCGGAACACGCCTGTCAGTGCATGTAAGATTATCCTCTTTAATCATCTTTGAGGTAGAGAAAACCCTCTTTTTTCCAAGTACATAGTATCGTGTTGAATTATATTTTGCAGAGTAAGCTGTGCCCCCAAGGAAGAACTGTTAAAAAACGAACGAGTATCGGAGGAATCTTTTTGTCAGCATGATTGTTTGCTATCGCCCTTCAGCGAGCGTTGTTCTCGATTGTGCAAATGTTCTTAGGAAAATATATTTTGCTTGCTGGAAGTTGAAAGTTGAAAGGCCAAATTAACGTTTACATTGACGGAACCATCGTTTACCTTAGTGGATTAGTTCTATGGTGAAAAATTTTTTAACCTGAAAAATTGGCAAATAGCGCTGTTTTTCGTTTGATGAAATGCGTATCTTGATGGCACTATTTTGTTTCATTTAAAATTAGCGATTTTTGAGTGTTTTAAGGAGGGAAAGTTGAAACTGGTCAAAATAAAACACAAAAATCAATCGTGTATTTTTTTGGGTCGCGCCTATTGGAGCCCGTAATCCGGACCCCTCTGGTGTCAAAATTTGCTGTTGGAGTCCGTAATCTGGACTGACACCAGAAGTAAATAATTAAATAATATTAACCTACCTAACCTAACCTAATTTAGGCGGCCTTACATAAATTAACCTACCTAACCGCCTAAGCTAATATAACGTAATATAATATAATATAAGATAACCTAACCTAATCTAACCTAATGTAATATGTAATGTAATGTAATTAAATAACGAAACGTAAAAAAGGCACTGCTGAAAAAGAATTAGATGGCAGATAGCAGAGCCATCTGGATTTACGGACTCCAATAGCAAAATTTGACACTAGAGGCGGACTCTTCGGACTCCAATAAATTTTACCTTATTTAAATTAATTATTGTTTGAGAGTGGATTGTTGCTTATCTCTTGAAGCAGACAAATTTCTGGCAACAAACGAAATTCTTCGGCTAAAAGAGACGAGCCACTTAAACCAACAACTAAAAAAAATAAATAGGCGATAGAACTGGCGGTAGAAAAAAAAATGGAAAATGAAAAAATGAATAGGCCACCCACTGCTAGGAAGAAAAGGGGGGAAATCTTAATTAATAGTTGAAAACTTATTGTTTAACTTGAAGAAGACGGTTTCTCTATAAGAGGTTGGCAGGCTGCAGCCTGCAGACCTGCAGCGGCAGCAGACAACTTGGACACAAATGAGATTTTTCGCATTTGTAGTGAATCCGCAACACAACATGTTTTACTGCTCTATAGGGTTTTTTCGTCTGAAAACACGGTTGCCAGTGAATTGGTAGTAGGGGGCTATGTGCAATAGTGCAAAGCCCGCCGCCATCTTAGAAGTGAGTTTGCGCATACCGGTATGCGGCCAATGCCCTAGGCTCTGTAGCACTCTTCGTTCAGCACGCCAAACGGGTGTGTCGTTGAAAAGACCCCCTTTTGCAAACCTTAAATCAATCAAATCAATCAAACGGGATAAACAGACAGAGACAATGATAGGTTCGACGCGCAGTTCAGCAAGCGTTTTTGCGGATGGAAATTGGGCCGATGGGTCACTTTAGAGGGCGTATAGGCGGACAGAGACTGAGCCGACGGGCAGAGACTGTAAGAAGTTTAACTACCAGGGACAACAACCGATCGGACGGGCAATTTCAGCGGCATTTTTACGGACAAAGTGAGTGGACGGGCAAAAACTGTGAGGGATTAAACGGGCAGAGACAACGAATGGCTGGACGGGCAACGACAGGGGGAGTTTTGGTGAGCAAAATGGGTCGACGGGCAAAAACTTTGGGGTGGAGGACGGGCAACTACAGCGGGTATTGTAGCTGGCAGTAACAGTGAACGGGTTGGCGAGTGGAGAGGCGAAATAGTGCTTTTCATTAATATTTAATTTTGCCAGCTGGTGTTAGTGTCGCGAGCTACTGTTTAGCCACGTTGCTCCCTTCCTTTCAAAGCAGTTTAGTCCATGAACGAAATTGACAAGCTGCTGAGTTTTGCATTTGTGTTTTAATTGAGTGATTTACGTTGGAAACTGCACTGGTAATTATTCTGATGTATAAATTGATTATGTATGTGGTTTATCTGTGTGTTTGGCTATTTCAGTATTGTATGAGTGCCCAAGATTGTGGGCTTGATTCTCTTTTGATCTGACGTGCATTTCTAACACGGTAGGAATTGGTATTGGTGAGTGATTGAAGCGAAAGAAAACTCAAGTAATGGAGAATATAGTTAGACTAATTAATTTGAATCGGTGTGTAATTGTTAAAACTTTGTAATTTGTTATGTTATATCTCTAGGACAGTAAGTCATCCTCAAAAAAACCAAGACAGTTTAATCCAGGTTGGCTAAATGAGAATAAGCATCCAAAATTTGCTAAGTGGCTAATGCTGAAATTCAATCCACAGACTGGAGAGAATCAAGCATTTTGTAGAGCTTGTGCGTTGTTTTATCAAAACCATAAGGGAGATTTAGAAAAACATGTTGACCGTACCCAACACAAACAGAATATGGAAAAGTTCCCAGAGTTGCTTAAGCAACAGGATCGTTTAGCCAATTTTGCATCTCCACTTAGGGATCGTATCACTAATCTTGAACTACGAATTTTGGCTCATATATGTGAAAATAGTCAATCAGTGTGTTCTGCTCAAGGAATGCTTGAAGTGATGCAGACAGAAGGAAATGATCCCATATTCAAGAAAGCCACATTAGGATACACAAAAGCAGGCAACTTGATAAGAGAAGGTTGGTAGAATACGTTATACGTAATTTGTATTACTAATTTACTATGAAAACTAATTGATAATTTCTTTCTATACTATTAAACTATTTAGGATTTGAAAAATTTTGTACACAACAAACAGCAAGTAAACTGAAGAACAAATATTTTTCCATTATATTCGATGAAACCACGGACGTTTATCCATTAATATTCATTATCCATGAATAGTGCGCCGTTTTCCCTCATTCGTTAACACAGAATACCAAATTTAGAAATTCTTTTTAACACTTACAAGCAATGGTTAACCTGTAACTTTAATTTGAGTGTGTTTTAATTGATACATAAACAAGAATTAACGCTTTTCAACCTTTTAAAACGTTTTTTTGTATTAAAAACTAAAAAAAATTTGGTGGTGATTTTTTGGTGTTTTTGACTTTGGCGAATGGTGATTTTTCCGAAAATCTGGCAACTGTTTGGGGATTTCGACTACCAAGCAAGTGAGCACACTGGAAAAATCAGATCATAAACTGCAATTTTTTAAAGATTGCCCTAGAAATAGGACCCAGACAAATAGAACCCGGGGAAATTTATCCCCATTTTCGAACTTTTTAGTATCATATTATACCGCTAGATAAGTCACATTTCCCCCATCCGTGGGTCCTATTTCGTCTTCGCAAAGGTACGGCCCGTATAGTTTTCAGCTGACAGAACAGCGTTGGCGTTGATGCACACATCGAAACAGCCACAACTTTTTTGTTTCAACTCCGATTTCTTATTTTCTTGCATTAATACATTGCATATGAACTAGTTTATACAGCTCATGTTATGAAAAATTGATTAATGTTCTGTCAGATTGGTAATGTTGAATACCATCATACTGTTAGTTTTCTGCTGCATTCTTGCACCCTTTCCCGTTATAAGACGCTTTGCATTACGTTATGTACGATGCATTAAATCAATAAACAATGATTTCTGTTTAAATTTTGTTACATTTTTTAATGAACCGCACATTATAAATTATTAACTTCTAAGTTTCTGGTAGTTATGGAATAGCCAGTAAAAAACATTTGGTAGGAAATAATTACCAGTAAGCGTATTCGCAAGCAGTATCCCACAAATAAATACCTTTATATTTGTCGGTTCGAGAATTCTCTTTAATGAATATCTCATGACTCATTCACATGGACGAACTTTGGTTTATCAGAATTTATTGGTTTATATGAACTTTATTAGAACGGCGGAAGAGGGCAAAATCACGTTATATCGTCTAAAAAAATTGCATTAGTGATAAATTACGTATAATGACAATACACATAGAATGTCGGAACGGGACTTACTTATACATCTTCATGATGGATGGATGATTTTGTAGGCCATCTAGATTTCCACACATCTTAAGGAATGTCTCTACTTTATCAATTACCTTTGACTTTTCATTTCGTTTAGTAATTGAGGCAAAAAATTCCTTAGCGCGTCTCTGTTTCTTTTGCGGACTGTGATCTGATACTGAAGAGGAGGTCCTGTCACTTTAATCATCTGAGCTATAAAGAACGAGAAGAACAAATGTAATGAATAAAATTTGTGTCATAATTATTACTCTTTAGCTGTAAGTTAGAATTTACGATTCGGACTCGTTGTTTAGTCCCTGAAACCGGACAAATTCTCCTTTGAGCAAAGTTTTTGCGCGACGAACATCATCTTCCTTATCCAACCATGAGAGCTTAAATAATGGTATGGTAATCGTAGCCAAGCGTAGCTCATTTTCTGAGAACATGTGTTCAAATCTAGAATTATTGTAAAAATATTTTATTAATATATTCAACAATTTTTAACTTGGACTGGAGAAACCAAACAAAAAAATATTACCTATCATTGATAGCGTTTCGGTTGATAGCGTTTTTGATGCGGTTCTTGCACCCTTTCCCGTTATAAGACGCTTTGCATTACGTTATGTACGATGCATTAAATCAATAAACAATGATTTCTGTTTAAATTTTGTTACATTTTTTAATGAACCGCACATTATAAATTATTAACTTCTAAGTTTCTGGTAGTTATGGAATAGCCAGTAAAAAACATTTGGTAGGAAATAATTACCAGTAAGCGTATTCGCAAGCAGTATCCCACAAATAAATACCTTTATATTTGTCGGTTCGAGAATTCTCTTTAATGAATATCTCATGACTCATTCACATGGACGAACTTTGGTTTATCAGAATTTATTGGTTTATATGAACTTTATTAGAACGGCGGAAGAGGGCAAAATCACGTTATATCGTCTAAAAAAATTGCATTAGTGATAAATTACGTATAATGACAATACACATAGAATGTCGGAACGGGACTTACTTATACATCTTCATGATGGATGGATGATTTTGTAGGCCATCTAGATTTCCACACATCTTAAGGAATGTCTCTACTTTATCAATTACCTTTGACTTTTCATTTCGTTTAGTAATTGAGGCAAAAAATTCCTTAGCGCGTCTCTGTTTCTTTTGCGGACTGTGATCTGATACTGAAGAGGAGGTCCTGTCACTTTAATCATCTGAGCTATAAAGAACGAGAAGAACAAATGTAATGAATAAAATTTGTGTCATAATTATTACTCTTTAGCTGTAAGTTAGAATTTACGATTCGGACTCGTTGTTTAGTCCCTGAAACCGGACAAATTCTCCTTTGAGCAAAGTTTTTGCGCGACGAACATCATCTTCCTTATCCAACCATGAGAGCTTAAATAATGGTATGGTAATCGTAGCCAAGCGTAGCTCATTTTCTGAGAACATGTGTTCAAATCTAGAATTATTGTAAAAATATTTTATTAATATATTCAACAATTTTTAACTTGGACTGGAGAAACCAAACAAAAAAATATTACCTATCATTGATAGCGTTTCGGTTGATAGCGTTTTTGATGCGGTTCTTGCACCCTTTCCCGTTATAAGACGCTTTGCATTACGTTATGTACGATGCATTAAATCAATAAACAATGATTTCTGTTTAAATTTTGTTACATTTTTTAATGAACCGCACATTATAAATTATTAACTTCTAAGTTTCTGGTAGTTATGGAATAGCCAGTAAAAAACATTTGGTAGGAAATAATTACCAGTAAGCGTATTCGCAAGCAGTATCCCACAAATAAATACCTTTATATTTGTCGGTTCGAGAATTCTCTTTAATGAATATCTCATGACTCATTCACATGGACGAACTTTGGTTTATCAGAATTTATTGGTTTATATGAACTTTATTAGAACGGCGGAAGAGGGCAAAATCACGTTATATCGTCTAAAAAAATTGCATTAGTGATAAATTACGTATAATGACAATACACATAGAATGTCGGAACGGGACTTACTTATACATCTTCATGATGGATGGATGATTTTGTAGGCCATCTAGATTTCCACACATCTTAAGGAATGTCTCTACTTTATCAATTACCTTTGACTTTTCATTTCGTTTAGTAATTGAGGCAAAAAATTCCTTAGCGCGTCTCTGTTTCTTTTGCGGACTGTGATCTGATACTGAAGAGGAGGTCCTGTCACTTTAATCATCTGAGCTATAAAGAACGAGAAGAACAAATGTAATGAATAAAATTTGTGTCATAATTATTACTCTTTAGCTGTAAGTTAGAATTTACGATTCGGACTCGTTGTTTAGTCCCTGAAACCGGACAAATTCTCCTTTGAGCAAAGTTTTTGCGCGACGAACATCATCTTCCTTATCCAACCATGAGAGCTTAAATAATGGTATGGTAATCGTAGCCAAGCGTAGCTCATTTTCTGAGAACATGTGTTCAAATCTAGAATTATTGTAAAAATATTTTATTAATATATTCAACAATTTTTAACTTGGACTGGAGAAACCAAACAAAAAAATATTACCTATCATTGATAGCGTCAAGCATTCCAGTGATTAGTGATTGACATTTAATAATCGACGCATTTTTTGTAGCAAAGCCAGTTTTTTTTAAAAAGAGAAATTGTTGGAAGTAGATAACCCAAGACGATATTCTCCTCGCCTTGCAACACGTTGAAAGCATCAGTGATATATCGCATTATCCTTGTGTATTCCTTCAGAAATTGCTCCTCGTTAGGGGTGAAAGGAGTTAAACGAAGCTCATCAAAAAGTTTCCTCATGCCACGACTCTTCGTTCTCAATAATCGGATAATGCAACGTATAGCGTACTACTCGGAGTTCCATCTTGTTTCGTTTTTTTGAATGAACAGTTTTCCAATGAGTTTCATTATGAGGTCCGAATTAACAGAACTTGATGTTTGTTCATTCAGCAACAGCTGAATTTTTAGAAGCGTCGAATTTCTCAATTCTTGAAATGTGCGATCTGGAATCTCTCGCTTGTCAACAACTTCATATACCTTGTGGAGATCTTTAATCATTTTAGTCAGCACGTCATACGTATGGCACCCTTTGATCCGTCGTATGCCAAGACAGGCACTTCTTCGTTTTAAGGATTCGCCATCAAACCAATGAATAGTCTCACTGAGATATGATTTCCTTCTACTGGTTCTTGCATCAATAGTCGTTGCTGCATCTGTGGATTTGCTAAGAGCATCAATCAGCTGTAACCTTTCTTCATTGTACAATGCCGGTCCACTTATACGACCACTTGGTACAGCGGTTGTATATCCGGATGGTCGCATGACTGGTCGGACGCTATAGTAGTGATTAGTAGGTGGCGACTGATTTTCAATTGATATGATGCGATATATCGTTTGGTTTGTCTCAGTAAAAAAGTGTATGAAATATTAAAAAAGTAGGCTCAAATCAAATAGAAACAAGACTAGGAAAAAAACTACATGACGAGAACACACAGAATAACACAGATGAACATTTCGGATATGGGCGCGCAACTTTTGGGCAAGTTCAAGAAGAACAGGGTCATTAATAGGCATCGTTATGGCTTCAGCAGTATATTTTAACAGATTATTACGCAATTCTGTTTGGGGATCATACATATTTACCTGACTTATTGGCTGACTATCCCACTGGCTGGTTGACATGAATGTATCTCCAACGGATGAGTTTAAAAACTCATCGACCTCTGTGACTAGCAACAAATCATCATTTGCAACGATTTCAGGGTCATCCTCAAGATTTATCCACCTATTGACTAGATGGGCTACATTTCCGTCAATTAGGTTAGCAAAGCCGGCTGAAACATGGACGTTAGATATAGCGTTGTTCAATTCGCGAACGGCAGACCCGATTTTCTAAGACCTTACCTGACCTTACCTTGCTTATCTTGACAGCAGAAATTATTCCCTGATGGAGTGGCTGGTGAACCGATGTTGAATTTGGTGGAAAAAAGAAAACAGAAACCTAAGAAAAAATTATCATTTAGACTTAGAAAACTGAATTAAAAGGAAAGAAAAATAAATATTTACCTGCCCTGTAAGATCTTCACAACTCACACCATGGCCCGAGAAGTTATCCATAACAAGAGGAACGGGCTCATCTGTCCAGTCATGAACGGCAGGCAAAAAATATTTTCCCACCATTGTCGATAGACCAACGAATCAACACAAGCATATTTTTGGTTGAGATAAGGTACTGGGCAAGGTGATTCACGAAAACAGTGAGGTTTAACGGCTGAGCCGACAATCAGAGGGTCTACTTTGCAGGTCTCTTATAAAATTCAAAGTTTATTTGAATGTAAACTGTGTACAATCATCAACGCAGTTTTCAAATTAACTTACCATCAGTATTGACGCATAACACTAGTGTGACACGGTTTTTTGCCTTCAATGCCTTGGTCCCTCTAACTGTTTTCCGACTTGTTTTCCGAGTCGGCGAAGGCATGTCGTGATAGAACAACCCTGTGTCGTCCATATTTAAATGTTTTTCGGATCATAACTGATCAACTGGACACGCAATTCACGCATAACCGGCTCAATCGCGGCCGTGTCGACATCGCCAGCTTCTCCGTAATGGCGAATGCTCGCGCCAACTTCATAGCGCCTTTTCCAATTTCGGAACCAACCATCAGATGCTGAAAACCCAGAAACACCATGGATTTCAGCTTCACGTAACGCGCGAACTCGAATGTGTGCACGTGAAATCGACAATGGTATGCATCGAAATTTTGGATTGCGAATCTCTGTAAACCAGGTGTAAACTGCATCGTCGAGCTCTCTGTTTTCGGACCTATTTTTCGTTACCTTGGCCGACAGTTTAAAATCGCCACTATCTACTCCTTTTAAAATGTCATCTTGAATTTTTTCTATCTGCTGCACTTGGTCTTAGAAATATAGCTTTTAACTCGATCGCAATTTTACGTTGGGAATTATCACACTTTAACATGTCATCAATCACCTTCAGTTTGTCCCGAACAGTTAGTGGAGCTCTTACCCTCTTTACTTTAAAACCGTCACGTTGTCTAGCACTAAGAGTCTTGTTACGCGGATCTAGATTTTCTTTTGTTCTTTCCATTGTTCACGAGTACAATAGGGATGCGTTCTGATCCACTTACAACAGAACACTGGCTTGCGTAATGCACTTTTGTTCAAAAAAGTCCAGCCCTCTCACCTTAATGAAAGTCAATAGTCATTAAGAAGAATAGACCTCGAAAAAGGATTAAAATAATCCAACTGTCGGTACATTTAGCGGCATAAAAATTTGAACAGGAGCTGTTCTAGCCAAAAAGTAGTGCAAGCAGAAGGGTGGTCGCATAACCGGGTTGGTCGTTTGAGTAGGCGGTCGTATAAGTGGACCGGCACTGTATATAGTATCCAGTCTGTTTTTAAAAAACGTTCGTCCGTGTAAAACTAGATTCGGGGCCAGACAATGAACTAGTTGCTTGAAACCCGGCTTCTCGACGGTATAAATTGGTAAGACGTCAACAACGAGTAAAATCTAAAAAGAAATATCAACATTTATGAAAGAAATACATTAAATAGTCTAAATGAAATGAATTAATTACCAACACCCAACTGTCAAGATCTTCTTGTGTAATGATGACACGTCTATTTACTGATAGGTGTGTTGTTGAGACTTGTTGAATTATCCAGATGTTTTACAGCATCTTCCTAAAGTTTCAGATGTCCAAGCTCCTGAGTGGGTTCATGATTCTGGAAGGGTATTATGAAAAGTTATCGTGTGAGTCTGACATGCAAGAATATACATTAAAAATATATGTAAGAAAATACTACTCACCAAGAAATGCCTTTGGGATTGTGTCGAGAAGAATGAGGCACCACAAGGGGTTTTTTTAGAACCATCCCTTTTCTTTCTTGGGAAACAATCTGGATACAGACACCGATGTCTGAGAGACACTGGCATTATTGCCAGGCACTTCCCCTAAACACCTGAAGAATTCTGCAGGTAGAACCAGTTTCTTTACAGGAATTACAGTGCTGCTACATAAATACAAACCAAAATTTAATCACACACAACACATTTCATAGTTAAAAATTTTTACCTAGCATTGGGTTGCGATACATGATTTATATTTGGATATGCATTCTCATCACCAAAATCTTCATTATCCGACAGCCCCGACATAGTAATTGTTACACTGCGTCACTTTACAATACTATAATTAAAAAATATAAATACAATAATGAAATTTATGAAACTAATCTTAACAGTTCTTTTCGAAAAACGTTGACAGTTTCACTAGTGTACGACTTAAATAGTAACATTCTTGGCACTTAATTATATTTATTATCACTAGATGGCGTGCAGTAAAAATATTGATTGCAAAATAGAATTTGAGTTCGATCAAACATTTTAAGTTTGGTCGCGATTAAACTCATTCTTAAATGAGTTGATCGATCGATTAATTTTTTAGTTTGAGTTTTATCTCGATCAAAAATTGAGTTCGATCACGGGAACTTTGCCACAGATTTTTTCCAAAAGGTAAATACCTTTGGAAAATTATCTTGGATCACTGTCTTTTCAGTGAGTCATGGATCATTAGTGGGAATGAACTTTGGATTATCTTCATGAGCAGATGAGCTGGTGAAGAAACGTAATTATTAAGGGGATTAGTGGTTGTAAGACTTAGATTGGCGGTTATAAAACTTAACATAAGTTGTGGTTGTTAATCCTATCTCTAATTGTAATCCCTCCGCTTACATGGGAAAATATACACTCTTATCTCTGAGATTATGCCCTACGAGGAAAATTTAAGATTAAGAGATTAAGCGGTGAGCAACAAGGCCCAGCTTCTGATTCGTTTGTTTCAATTTTATGTAGTAGTTCCGCCTCCTCCAAATGACAGAAATATTATAAAATAGGTATTGTGTTCATGAAATGGTAATAGTCTTTGCTTTCCTCTCACGCTCATACCATGGCTCCATCTACTGATCGTTGTTCTCACTGCGATTGTATTGTTTCTTCTAAGAAACAATTTTGCTTGAGTCTTCTGTGTAAAGTCCCAGTCCCAATCCAGCGAGCATGCTGGAATTAACTTTTCTATAGGTGTTTCACCTACATGGGAAGAATTCTCTGTTGCCTACAAGTGTTCTACGCGCATAGGTGTTGCGGATGCGGATCCTATTGCCGTTACCGTTTCCGTTGCCGTTGCCGTTCCTCCAATAGAGACTTCTACTCCTATGGATACAATCCCCATTGAAATAAAGGGCGAAGAAGCGATGGAACAAAGTGATTCCAGTCAACCATCAGACATTACTCAATTCAATTGGTCTGATGTTAGCCCCCCAACCGGGTGGGATAACACAGACCAGCAAATGAAAACCATTGAAATCTACTTGACAGTTGATGTTTGTTCAACTATAGACCCGAATTAGTTGGATGTTCTTCGAAATACAGGACTAAAATGAGATTACAAATCTTACATAACATTAATAAATTTTTGTGGCTGTTTCAATGTGTGCATCAACGCCAACGCTGTTCTATCACCTGAAAACTATATAGGCCGTACCTATACAAAGACGAAATAGGACCCACGGAGGGGAGAGACAGGATCTAGCGGAGAATTATGACCCTAAATAGAAAGTTAGTAAAAGGGGGTCCTATTTCTCCATTGCCTTTTTTAGGCAGCGCTTCCACTTTCGGGGATATATCTTTTTACAGGGATTTTTTTATAGGGACTTTTCTAATCAAAATCTAGGGAGGAAATTTTGAAATATGGGGTTTCAGGATTGTTCAAGGAGGAGTTATGATTTTAAGGGATATTTTCCTGAATGGTTGTTAAAAGAAGCCACCAAGTGACTGCCGCAGAAACTGTACAATAAAAATCAGTCTGGAAACCAGAGCTAGAGAACAACAGAACAGTGTCTAAAGTGAGTAAGTAGTGTGAGATAACGAGTAACGACTAAAGTGATGCAACGAGGAAGACCAACCTAATTGCCTTCAGTCATTATCTGCAACATCTCCCATAACTATCGAAGGATTGACCAACACTCAACCAGAGCCCCAGACTTCTTTTAGTTCTAACTCTGGATGTGATGAAGACGAAAAGTCTGTCATTAAAATGGTAAGCAACGAGACTAAATTGTAATTCCCTGTTTCAATATTGAAACAGGTATCGATGTTTGGTTTTTAGGACACATCTAATATTAATTTCAGTCCCAGTAATTCTATCAAAAAGAAGAAAGACCGGTCAGTGTCCGTGAAAACCAAGCAAAAATACAGACAACATTTTGTCAAGGGATGGCTTAATAATCCCGAATTCAGCGATTGGTTGGAGAGAAGATTTCATGGTGGCCGAGATTGTTACGTTGCGTATTGAAAAATATGAAATGAATTCAAGACAAATGGCAAATCTGAGCTGCAAAAACATTGCAAAACGCCTCGTCATCTTAGGTTTAAACAATTACTGTCAGAGAATACATCTCTTCGCGAAAAAATGGATTTTTTTACGTCTTCAAAATGTGCAGCCAAGTCGTTACGATGGACGTTAAATTGTTACTGTTTATCGCCGAACACGATCCTACCATTTCTTTGATGGCCATGCTTGTGGCATTCCAGCTCAATAAACAGAATGGAACAACACACCAAGTACAGTAACAGAAAACATACAAAATACTTGTCCTAGAACATACCTAGTGACGTGGAGTAAATCCAAAAAAAATCACACAATATTTAATTAAGACCAAGCAATTAATCTGTCTGCTACTTTTCTAAGTTCGCCAACAACTGACGGTTCTCTCTTACCAACGAGTCAATAACGATCCCGTCCCAATTGGGACGTAGCGACGTTCCAGAAACGATTCAGCCTTTCGTTGATGAATCGGAGGCTCTTCGATTCTGGGAAATGGCAAAAAGGGAGAAGCGTAACAATATTTAATGTGTGAAACAAAAAGGGAGAAGCGTACCAATATTTAATGTGTGATTTATGATGTTGCATAATTTTGTAATTCGTTGAAGCCATTAAGCCATTTAATGTTTCCGGTTGTGTACTGTTTTTTAAATTCAAAATTACAAAGAATTCTGCGATATGAAAAATTTACGGGGAGTTACAGGGAATTCTAAAAATTGTTGTTAAAAAAGTGTTTGGGGATTTTAAGGGGGAGTTTTGATTTATTTATTACGGAAAAAATTACCTATCTGACAACCTCTGGGGGCCCCTGATTCCAAACGTGGGAGCACGATTATAAGGGCCCTTTTTCTCCGGGTTCTATTTGTCGGGGTCCTATTTCTCCGGCTAATCTTTTCAACGAAATGATTTTCAAGTTACCAGTTTAAAATACTTGTCTTTGTCGGCTAGGCTCTCCTCGAACGGCTTAACAGCTTTCATGTCTCCTAGAGGAAACAACAGTTGTCCGGAATCTTCCTCTTCCATGTAGATGCCGGCACTTTCCAACTTCTGCATATTATCCAGTTTGGCTTCGATTGCAGTGAGTTATGACATAAAAACATTTTGGGTTTCTTATTGCTTTGGGAATTCTAAAACCATTTTTACTAACGAATCCATATCCTTAATGTTTTCTACGAAATTATTCGATTGCTTTGTGCCTGAGGGAACCATGGAACTAAAGCGTTTAACAAAACGCTAAACTGTTATCGGGCTAGGTTGAGCTGACAAACTAAGTTGTTCAGCAGTCGTTGCAGCAGCATACGACCTGTTACAGTAGGTCTGTTGATTGGCGGATATTGCATTTTGGAAGCATAATAGCATAATAAGCAATAGCAGAAGGCGTGTCAGAATATGTTACTGTGCTGTAGAGACGAAAAAGCGTTGGAATTTTCCGAAGGTGATTCATTTGAAGACAAATTTAAATCAGTCAACGGTTGCGAAGGCACATTCGAAACTACTAGAAAAATAAAGAAAACACAACCATTACAAACTATGCGGAATGATAATCATAATTATCTGTATAGAAAATTACTAATAATTATTTGATAATAAATATATATTAACATTATTTAAATCACCAAGATGATGCTTAGGATTTGAACCTGAATTTAACCTCCAGCAATTAAAAGGATGAAACACACCTAGAATATTGTATCCTTTGAGGATGTCAGAATCGTCAAAATGACGATCGCACAGCCTCGATGTTCTATGGAATGTCACGTTTCGTATTAGCTCTTGCCATGCATTCATACTATTGCTTGGTTCTTCAAATAACGCATAACTCTCTATATTCTCGTCGTTTCCTGAATATCTTTTATACTATTAATATTGCAATTGGGTACTATGCAATTTCGGTACAATAGCCAAGGTACCATCACTTAAATACAACTTGAGCTGCGAGAGCAATTGTCATGAACTCTCTAACCCAGCCATCTCGAACAGCCTGCTGCGATTAAGAAGAAATGCCCCTGTATGCACCAAGGGCCTCCAAGTGGTTTTGATAACTTTTGGTTTCGACCAAATAGATGAATATGCCTGGAGGAGACATTTGGGAACAATTAGGCAACAATCTAATTCGTGTTTCCACATAGAATTGGGAATTGAATAGGGACACTCACTATTTAACAATTTTACCTTATCTAAGTAACGAATTTTCGCATCACTTACTAGTCCATTTGCATAGCAAGTACACGAAATTGTCTTTCATTACACAAAAAACAAAACGATGAATAACGTGAAACAAAATACTATCTTTTTCAGCGAACCTTTTAGGTTTATTCATATTTCGCACAATAACAAAATACTGTCATTGCAGACAAAATCGGCCGTCGATTCGTCGTATTTCAAAATATTCATTTCATTAAATTAATTTTTTACGTGTTCGCAATCAAGTTGTAGAAATAAAAATTGTTAAATAATTTGCAAATAGAAGCGACGCTTTGCTTATCTAGACTTTTTCTTAAAACACAGCACTGTGTTATGTCAAGAAAATTAATAATTTCATTAATTATCTTTTTTGTTCAAGGAAAAGAAATTATAAAATGTTGTTTTTTTACTTGATTTGTTTTTATCGATTTAACATCAAGCTACAAAACCTATGTTGGCAAAAAAGGGCGAAGCAAGACTATTGTAGCTACAGAGTCTTAAGACAGTTTTGTCTTGTGATTATTGAAAAATGTAGGTCGTTTAACTATATTTTTTTCAGTTAAGTTAATTTAAAATATTCGTTTTATTTATTTATTTCATTTTGATTGATTTATAATTAAGTTTGTATATCTACGTTTATTAATCATCATCATCAGAGCCATTAAAATGTGTTTCAGTCTCGTTATCAGAAATTTCAAATTTTGTGTAAGAATGGTGAGTTTCCATCATCTATCAGAAGTTTCAAACTCAAATTCTGTATCAGAATTTGAATAAGTTTCACTAACGAAATTCAAAAACTCGTTGCTACAATTGAAATTAAACATTTTTAAAGAGATTTGAATTTGTAAATTAAGACGCTCAATTTCGGAATATGCCATGACTGCTTTTCCTTTACAAAATATTTTGTCAGCTTCCTCAGAAGGTGTTGATTGTTTTAACGAGGATCTGTTGACAGTCAAAAATCGAATGCGATTCATCATTTCAATCTTAGTTAGTTCAACTTCCTCCTTTGCTCTTTGCAAAAGCATACAACAATCAGCAACATGATATTTATCGGCATACCAAACTGTCGAAAATATGGATTTAATAATTTGTTTATGTGGTGTAGATTATACAAATTTTTCGTTTACGTGTTGGAAACTTGGTGTCATTTTCATTGATGACTGCTTCCCAAGGAAAAATACCTTGATTGAAATCCTCGTTTACGTGTTGGAAACTTGGTGTCATTTTCATTGATGACTGCTTCCCAATAAGAAAAAATACCTTGATTGAAATCCTCGTGAGCAATTGATAGATCTTTATCCTTTGAATTTAAAAGGTGTATCGTCAAAAATCAAAACCTTTTTCTTAATTTCAATGAAGATTCGCCTAAACTTTGTCCGAGCCTTAGAATTTTATGTAAGGTTCAAAGTTGTTTTAAAGATAAAAGATTCCAGTTTTCTTGAAAGATTATTAATATAAAATAACGCGCTTCTTTAGAGTTTTTTATGCGAACCGTTTTCAGTTGAACATAAAATCCTTCCAGCAAGCATTCTTCTTAATTTATCATCACGAGTAGTCTTTGTTCTTCGTTAGTCAATGATTTTTATAGCTTTTCTTTCCATTTCTTTGTGAATCAATGGGAGATCATCATTTTCAAGATTGTATGACTTTAACAATAGTTCGACTTTTGTTACGACTTTTTTTATTTCCTTTCTAGCCTACAAATCAAGGTGGTGCTGTAAATATTTGCTTGTATTGTAAAACTTACTCACTCTCTATAATTTTTTGTAGAAGTAATAGCATTTTATTCCAGTTCCAATAGATGATGGCTAATGTTAAAAAATCCGATCTGTCTTCAGATTGCATTATTTAAGTTTAATGTTGTTAAAGGATTACAGTTTACGATCTCTTACTAATTTTTTTACATATGCTTGAGAAATTAAGCATAAAGATACAGTTTTGAGAATACTTTTTCCTGCTCCTCTCTTCCGGTTAATTTAAGTCCTTTTGTCCATCGGTGATTCCCAACTTGGGAATCACCGGAATCCCAAGAACCTGTTATGACCTGTTGGACTTCAGAAAAATATTTCTCTAACATAAAAATTCAAATAGTACCTGGTAAGGTAACTGATGTGCTATTTGATGCATTATCGGTAAATTTCCCGTCATTTCTTTTGTTAGCAACATACAGTACCCACCCAAAAGATGCTACACTTTGCCGTTTTTCGGCCCTTTTTACATGGTCTCTTATGGCCCTACGTCCTTCCCTTTTGTTTAACTTTACTGCTCAGCAGTAAAAGTTGTATTAATAAAAAAAAATCAGCAAACTCATCGATGAGTTTGTTATCGAACCATGTGTGGTTCATCTATTTGCGTAATGTCTGTTTTAAAAAATTTCATTAGCGATAAGTGGTTAAAAATTTATAGCAGTGCTAAGGGAATGGAGACGTGTTGAAAATGAGATTTTGATTATGTCATCAGATAACGATGTCTTTTCTTGAATTGTTTTCTGCCCTAAGAAGGGCATTTTGCTTTCACTTTTTCTCTATCTAACATGAATGTTAGTGACATAACAGCCTGAAAATATGGCAAAAGCTGTGAGAAGTAATTAAAGATAACGGAATGTATGAACTTTAACTTACCACAATTCTACAGTTTCACATTGAAACACACTACGGCACTTTTCACAAGATTAATTTAGATTTTTACAAACGAAACGCTGAATTCTTCTTTAAGAAATAATCAAAACTTAACTTTTCCTTCGCACGGTGAAAATGTTCGGAAAGTTTATGAGATCCTTGAGATTATTCTATTAAATACAAAACGTAATTGCCGGAATTATAGAAATTGTCTGATTAAAAAAAAAGATCAGACAGGGCAGCAATCTGATTATTCAAATGTGATAGTATTAGCCAAACAGTTAGCTTTAAGTCAAGTGCCCTCCATTTATGATCCTGTTTCCTTCCTTAATCTAACTTCCTTCATCCAAGAAGTGAAGAGAAATGTTTTGTCCAAATTGTAGTCATTGATGCTGCATTAATTCAATTTAAATAATTGTTGATGAAAGATATGAACAAACAAGAAAATTGCTTAGAAAACAACTTTGTATTTGAGAAAGATTAGCTGTAATGCGTAATAAACCGATTAGTTCCTAAAGGTTGTTTAATTTTCCATTTATTAGGTATTGATAAACAATTATTTTGGCTCTCTTTCAATTGATTACCAATTAATTTATTGGCAATCAATTAATTTGCTAAATATTACGATTTTTAAAGAATAATTTAAAACAGACAATTAATTTCGAATAAAATGTTATATTAATTGCTTAGTTATAAATTAATCAATTATTTTCCGAAATAATTAAGTGATTTCGCAATTAATTGAAATATTTCGCAATAAATTGGCTGAGTTGTCAATTAATTGACAAAAATTTTGACCTGGGAACCACAATTGATTCTGTAACATTGGGAATAAGTGACATCGATCCATGGCAGCTTCTATCGCAACAATCATGAGGTACGAAACATGGGAGGCAGACATTTGTAATATAACAAGTTAAAAGTTAGCTACGTGTGGTGATTTACCTTCTTATTCCCATACCTTTGGTTAAATGTTTCCCTCTGCATCGATAAAAGGATCTGGTTGTAATACTTCCAAGGGGTCACAAGAACAGAATAGCCGTCGATGAAATTGAATACCAGAGTGAGTGTTTGTATCACATTGATAACAAAGGTGTTTCTTGCAGGTCATACATCTTACAGTGCAACGGTTGTAAGTCCTCGTGACACTGGCCACATTTTGAATGATACAGTGGCTGTTTTGAAACATATTTCCAGGAAAAATACCCTTTCTTTCCTGTAGAGGAAATTTTTTCCCACCGGATTGGTACCAGGGCGCCATTTTTGCTGGAACGATCGAAGACCGTGCCTGGCACCTTCTTTTCTTCACCCCTACCACGAAGCGCCAACTGGAAGACTGCAAAACAGATTAATAACCTTGGTATTACAATAAAATTACAATAAACTATAAACAATTTCTCTCGTAGCTGTTCACAATCAACGGATTCATCAAGAACGACAAACAGGAAATTAACAAATACCCTTATTGTTTTGTTGCATGACCAGGAGAAGGGCAGTTGACTACAGCGTTGTATTCCAGAAGATTAAAATATACCTACTTTATCATCTTCAATTTTCAAATCATATAATCAATTGATATTTTGTTATAGGAAATTATCCCGCTGCCTAGAGTCCAACGGATCGTGACCGATTTCGAACGCGCTATATTTACTGCTGTCCGCAAGCACTTTGTTGATTGCCAGCACTTTGGCTGCAATTTTCATTGGTGCCAAGCCGTTCTGAAAAAGGTCAGGGATCTTCACCTTGCCACCCTCTACAACAACAAGGGGCCGAATCCAGTTCGAGACTTTGTGTTTCGCCTGCTATCCCTCGCATATCTTCCTGGTAAATAGCAAAATGAAAATTCTGTTGCATGATCATAAATTAATATTAACCTATTAACTGTTATTTTTGCTTAGCTGGTAAAATTCCTGGAGTATTCGATGCATCGAAGAGCTCGGCACCTAGCGAACTTGCGCAACTCATGGAATACATGGAGCGGAATTAGATTCACGGCAAGTTCTGGACACCGGATAACTGGTCATGCTTCAACGTATTAACGCGCACCAATAACGACTGTGAAGGAATGCACCACCAATGGAACAAGGTAATTTAAATGTGTTGAATCATACATAATGGCTATAATAATCACCATGTTTGTAGTTGGCAGGCGGATCTAATCTCAAATTTTACAAGATGACTATGGTATTGCGGAAACTAGCCGAAGAAGTTTCTCTTACCAGCACGGTACTCTGCCACGACAGATAAGAGCTCACCGGAAAAAGACACCCAACTGAAGAACTCCATCCTGTTCCAGCTATGGGCCAGATATCAAGATAATGAGGTACGTTTCATATATTCACACCAATCAATTTTTTCTATAACTTGGTTTTATTTTGTTTCAGTTATCAACCATGGATCTCCTACAAGAAATAGTTGCAGAGCTGAAGGCATCATTTCCGTCCGTTGTATCCTCACACGCCCTAAATGTTGCAAAAGCAAATGCTGATTATATTGATGAATTTGATATGTCCATTAATGAATGAGAGAATGACCTTTGTTTGTTTGTTTCCCTTATGTGCTATGTTAGTGTAGCATGTGTGTTTGTGACTGTTTTTTGAATTGACATAATGAAAAATACATTTACCTAATGTAATTGAATAGTTGATTTTAATGATCGATGATTAGTTGATTAAACAGAAAATTATAAACAATAAAAAAAATACGTTAATTAATGACATCAGTGCCCCCCCCCATGCTATCCTTTTTTCAGCTGATGTAGAAAGCCTTTATCCTTCTATCCCATGGAAGGAAGGTCTACTTGCAAGTAGATCTTTGCAATACATACACAATACATGTACACAATCAAAATAAAAAAATAACAAGCTCTATTATCTCTATGTCAGAACCTATATGTTAAAAAAGACATTAGAATAGTAAATGTATAGTACTATTATTAAAGACTTGCTTGTCGTAGCTGAGGTTTGAACACACCGTTCATGTAGTTAAATATGGTCTACTGCTTACAGAGCTTCAAGAAGCCGAAAACAAAAAACAACAAGAAAATACCTCACAGACATTAGTAATGTGTCTGAAAATATCAATCATCAACAAGAAATTGCATGCTCATGGTTACTTACCAAATAAAATAAAACCGCATAATTCCCTGTAAAACGGCACTGTCTTCACTGTTTCGCGGTACAAACAAGACTAAACTTAAACGCCCCCTATTCTTGGCCGACCAAAAAAAGACGTTGCCAAATTCTTAATGGAAAGCGTAAAATGCTGTATATATAATATCCCTCCCGGCTAATTAATCACTATATAAAGAGAAGCTAATAACCAGTTTCTGCACATGGCGCAAAATTTCTGCAAAATGGCTGAAAAAAATAACAATTTGTAGTGGAATTTTATCTACCAACAACTCCACTAGAGGTAATTTGAAAATATTGGCAATTGAAAATAGAGGTACAGCTATTTTTCACCTCAAATACACAGAATGGAAATAACGACAAACAATTTTTGTGGACCCCAAATTGGCACAATTGCCTTATGTAAAAATAAATCGTCTGCCGTCATCTATCGCTCAACAGGAAAACAGAACAGAAATAGGAAGAGGAGCAGGAAGAGGAACGGGAAGAGGATGTAAGAGATCATAGACGTAGAATATGAAACTCGCACGATATTGATCGCACCAATAGGTACCCAACGGGAGATCGCCTTGTCGGCGGAACACATGAAGGCATGGATAATATAACTCTTACCTGATGGGTTAATTTTCAATAAGATTCAATTATGGGATCAGCTTCTATTCTATTCTTCTTCACACAACGTAGACAGCAAGCAATAGGTTAACGTGAAAAAGATAGACAGAATAGCAGTCGACGGCGCTAGCCAGATAATCACAATGTTACCAGATTATACACAGTGGTTGGATGAAGGATAGATATTGCGCAGTTGTGCATGAGGTCCTACAGAGGAACAGGATCAGGAACAGGAACACGCACAGGAAGAGGAAGAGGGAGAGGGAACAACGGGAACAGGAACGGGAAAGGGAACGAGAACGGTACGAGTAGGGAGACCAAGAAAAGAAGAAAAACGGTCGTTGAAGCAGTAAAATTAACGTTGCGTGTACTTTTTTGTTGTGTTTGAGTGTTTAAAAAATAACCGTGTAATAAGTGTTTTTAAAATAACTGACAGTAACCTAGTCCTTATTTCGATATTAATCCGGTCAAGCAAAAGGAATACTACGAATTCAGAAGATTTTTTTTTTTACTTTTGATTTAAAAAATGAAACGTCTTCTTCGGCAGAAGTTTGGGCTAAGCGATGGACGAATTATTTTAAATAATCAGTCAATAAGTCCGAAATTATAAATAATTTATTTATGTAAAAATATTTATGGAAATTATAAATAATTTATTTATAATTTCGGACTTTTCGACAAATATATTTATTCTTAAGAGACAACTTTGTTTTAAGCTACATACAGCCAATTTTTTAAAAAGGCTGGTTCGTCTTTGAAAGAAAATTTATTTGTAAAATTTTTTTTTACATTTTACGAACTACAAATTTCACTGCATTGTGACATGAGTTAGTTAGTCCTTCAAGGTCATTCATACTGGAACATTTTAATTTCAAGTCGTTTATAGTTCAACCCCTAGATGACGAATGGGTAGAGATTTAAAAAAAAAGAAAATGTGAATGATTTAAAATCGACTATTCGCAGGTGTGAATGAATTTTATTGGCACATTTAAATATTTAAATTACCCCTCAACTTTTTCATCTGGTTAAAGTTTTAGTAAAATACAGGGAGACACGGGTAGGATCAGGTTAGCTAAAACTTGGTCCTTAACCAGCCCGAATAACCTTATCAAAAACTTACCCAAGTATAAAGTAAAATGGAACCAGTTAAACATAAAAAAAACTATGTCTTTAGAAAATATATAGCCTATCAATGTCTCGCTTCGGCCCGAAATCAATAACATAATTTACAGTTACAACTTAAAGTTAAGGTAAGCTTGATAAAATCTTTTGTTCAATGAAGCAACCGTTAAAGGTCTATAATCATTAAAAAAATTAAATAATAAAGTAAATAATATATATATATAATAATATATATATAAAATAATGAAGTTTTTTAAAAACAATCCTCTTTCTGAAAGTTTGAGAAAAACCAATACAAACCTGTGTCTTAACTTTGTGAGCATTCGTTAAGATTTTTAATTACTTTTGAATGTTATCTTACCAGAGCAAACTACAACTTATTGTAGTTTGCAGGAGCAGTTGCTAAATGACGTCTTCGACGTTTTGATGGAAGATGCATTAAAGAAGGAACTAACTTTAACAACTGGGCAAAAAAAAACAATATTCTCTACGCCATGATTCATGTTCTGAATGAAAAGATTCGGTTGTTCAGCGAAAAGGAGAAATACCCGAATTTACCAAGTAAAATGTTCATGGTGCAAACGACATTACTGTCTTTCATCATGAATGTTCGCAGCGCTATAGCCTTGACTGAAGAGTGTTTCCAGCATTGAACCGATGCTGGATACAACACTGTACCTTCTGGAAAATGAAATCAGGATCCAATTGAAGTAAGCTCAAATTTTTTAATTCAGTCAAATAAAAATTTAAAGCGATATTCTTAGCGGGGGGGGGGCGGCGTACAGCGGTTTTTCGTTATCGCCCGATTATTCGAAAACTATCCAACCTGTCACTCTTGGCTGCATATTTTCCGCATCTTATCACTCTACGATCCAGTAAAGGACTGTTTTAAAAAACACCAACGTCGACAAGCAGTGTGCGACAAACAGTGCGAGAGCACATCGAGAGAGGTAAAAGAATCGTTAAAAGACAAGAAAGAGCTTGCCATTCTATATTTCGATAATTTACCAATTGATGTGAAGTAAGATTTGACAAATGAAGAACTAGTGTATGATCTATGTTGGCATTTGCTTAAAACGAGACCTTCTGTTCTCCGATGCCCTAATTGCAAATCACTGTTGCAAACTAGTGAAATGGAGCTGGCTGCTGACTTTGCAGCGGATGACTACACTATTGCACGCATTCATGGTGGTTTAAAACTTGCCAATGTTGCTATGTTCAGAAATTTTCGTGTAGTAGAAAACGTTATTATTGGCCAATTTAGAAGTTCTAGTCACGTCAATGTCCGTGACAATTACCAAAAATGGATTTCTAAAATAAGCTTATGTAACGTGATGCCTGTTTCATGTGAAGATCGTCTGCACATACTGCCTTTTCTTATCATGGATTACCTACACATAGCCTACGTGTTAGTTTCTAGTCAAAATTTAAAAAAAATCTGGAATTGTCCAAATCTCGCATTGATGTTCACGCCTACTCTAAAATTGCCGAGATATCAGAATTAAAATGTCTAAAAATACGTGAAAATTAAATGCCTAAAATTACTCTATTTTTCATCAAGAAGTCAATGTTACCCCAATGCCTATGTCAAAAACTCAGATTTAACCTGTCTTAAAATTGCCTAGCCTAAACTATCAAAACTTTTATGAATAAAATGCCAAATAAATATTTAATGTTCATTTGTTTTTCAAACAAACTAGCGGGTTGTACGAGTACAATGGTGTTAAAAATGCTTAACAAATAATCTAATATACGGTAAAACCTAAGAATTATAATGATATTAGCCATATTCACCTGTCCATTAGCCTAATATTCATTTTTGAGAAACTATTTTGCTTAATGTATTCATCTGTCAGGTGAAATGCAATACTCATACCACCCTTTTCAGGTTTATCGTAATAAAAAAGAAGAACAAAATCTGCATGACAAAATTCATTACTTTTAAACAGTAAATAAATTCAACATACAATTTTATTTAATTCACTTTTCCTTCCAAAATGCTGTTACCTTAATATTTATATAACGAAAAGATTGTTTGATACAGGAAAAAAATTGCTTTTGCAGCAATTGCAAAGAAATGTGACCAGGTGCAGCTGCTTTAGTTGGAAAAATAGCAATAGGCTGGATCCATGATGATCGTTAAGGGGTATCGACCAACATCTTCGCTTGAGGTAATTTTTATTAATTATGTTTCCTTATTATTTTCATATTTTATTTATTCATCATTTATTTTGTTTTACAGAGTGAATTTACTCCCCCCGGCCACCCATTGGAGGCATCCACCCCGATGGATGATACCACCACCATGGAGTAATCCATCAGTATAAGTGTCAGAACTTCAGACACCCATACGGGAATGGAAGCCTCCGCCTAGGCGCCTACACGGGAACGGAAATGGATGTATCCCCGGGAATGGAAACCTCAGCTCAAACGGAAATGGAGACCTCAGCGCCCTAATTAGACAGCGGCAAAACAACAACTTGTGTTGAGAGCATTGATGCCTCAACACAATTGATGGATCCGTCGCTGTCTACGATAGACATAGACTCCACCAGATGGCCGTCCGAGACCATAGATTTTAGCTCAACTATAGATGTTAGTTTATAGCTTATAATCCTGTTAAGAATTGCAAATAAATGGTTATCCTACAAAAAAGTTTGGTTTTCGTTAAATGAACTATATTAAGTCATATTGTATAACACTACAAATGACTTACAAACTTTTTTTAAAATAATAATTATTATATAAGTTACAGTTAGTTAAAACGTAATCGTTGTGTAACGCAGCAATCGATGGTAGATTTCGTCTGCTAGACTGCTACTAGAGAATTATGATCGGTAGTTACACCGAGTAATCGGTAGTTAAACAATTAACTACAGATCACAATTCTGTCGTAGCAGACGAAATCTACCATCGATTGCTGCGTTGCCACGATGGCAACAAATGTTAAAAAGCTGTCGAACAGCCCTATATAGTATAATAGTGTAGTAATAGTGTACAGTATAGTCTATTATACTACAGTACAGAATAGAATATGAAGTTCAACTACAAAACATTAAAAACAGAACACTGCATTGAGATTTGAACCACAAGCCATGTTACTTACAATCCAATGCTAAACCGCAATAGACGTTAAGCACAGCAATCCATTGCAACACTTAGCTACCCAATCCTAATTGGGAGGTACTATATGTATTATGGAGTATAATAAAGTAAAGTAAATTATACTGTATACTATAATATAACATATATATACAACTACATGTAGTGTGTACTATGTATACATATAATAAAATACAGAAAAAACAAAAAAAATAAATAATAAACATACTGCAATAAAATATATTGAAAAAATAAATTTATTTTACATCAAATTAGTTTAGTACTAATTATTTAAAAAACGTATCGATATCGTAAGATTTGCACCTAAGAACTCACTAACCGCGCTCAAACGCTATACCACTAGGCTACCCAACATACTGTATATATATATTTAAATACTGATATTATACAAACAATTTATTACATTATACAATTTAATGACGGCAACATTGCCTAATTACTACGTTTGGCAACATTGTCATTAACAACTATTGTTCGACTTACAGTAAACAGAGAACGATTCAGTATAGACGACTCAATATATTTTTTCTCTACATTATGTTAAGTACAAATTAAGTAAACTTAAAATTACTTCGGTCGGGTAAAATAAACTTTACCCCAGAATTTTTTCAGGTTTCCACGGTCCAGTTTTCTGGTTGGATATTTCTAACTTTTTGTTCTAACAGGGTTTTTATTTCATCAGGGATTGAAAATGGTGATGTGGTTGGAAACTTTTAAATAAATAAAACTATTATATAGATTAGATAACATGTTAAGTTTTTATAATTTGGTATACGTAGTTGAAATATATTTGAATAGTTGCATGTGTAGGGGAGAGCGGGGTGATACAGGACACGTACCAAACAGGACAGTAGCAGTTACGGGTCTTGGTGATGATGAACTGGGGGGAAAAAATACTGGGATGTTGTCAATTTCTATATGTTGTGTCAATTTCTATATGTGACAAATCAATCATCGTGAAATTCTAAAATATACACGAGTTATGACGGAAATAAAAAAAGAGCGCTGTCTTTTCATTTTTATTTACACCACATTTTTTGGTATTGGCCACGCTATGGTTCGTCCAAAATTAATATAATAATTAAGAAAGCTAGTTAATTCCTTTACTTATACAGGGCAGCTATAAAAAAATTTTACGGATTACGGTTTAAGAGTTATTAATGAATTAAAAATAGACCCTCATTGGGGGTGACACTGGACACGGTTTTGGGGGTACAATCGGACGAAATCAATTTTTTATTGGCGGAGCCATAACGTTTAAATCATGGTCCAAAAGTGTTGTCTGCTTCGAAAAGTATTTTCAATAACAATTATTTTTATTATTACGAACAATAATTAATATTTCACTTACAATTTTAAGTTTCACTAACAATCGATCAAGAATCGATCACGCAATATCTAAGATGCCCCTCCCACTTCTCCATCTGGTATCGAAATTGTCCAGTCCTTCCCCCCCCAACTTCATTCGTTAATTTTCTTAATGTTAATGTACTTTTTTCAAATTTAATCTACGCTAAAATAGAAGTTGCATTGATAAAGTATAAAGGGAAATTTTTTTAAACATTAATTAATAGAAACTTTTTGTGCAACTAGCCGTGTCCAGTTTGGGACACACTCTGTCCACTTTAACCCCCACATTTTTCATCAACAACAATTTTACCCATATTTTTCTAAATTAAATAACTCGTAAAGTATATAACGTATAGCGATGAAAAAATTCCCTAATGTTATATGAACAACGCTCTTTACACTAATATAATTTATTTAACCATAACACTTTTACACACCAAATTACAGACAAAACAAAGTTTTTGTCCTGGTTTACCCCGCTCTCGCCTATAGTTTTTAAATAGTTTGCATAAAGTATTATTTATAGCTTGTACAATGTTAAGTAGTAAAAATAGCTTATGTGTAGTAATTAAAGATAGTTCTTGTTGGTTTTAATATAGTTTAACCTTTAACTCATTGTTTTTAATTCTATCTTCTTTTTCGTGCTTAAATTCCATTCTATTTTCTATTTTATGTAGAGTATCCTGCACAAAAATCCGAAAAGCGGTGTGAATTTCACTACCAATTCGTTGATGTCGGAATGAAATTTTAAAGATTTTCTTTAAGAGCTATACCAGGCAGGTCGCATTGCCCCTAAAGAAAAGTTTGGGTATAGTCTAAATGTCTTATTTTAGTAAATAAATAAATAAAATTAAAATTTATGTTCGGGTTTTTGTGCAGGATACTGTACTGTAGGGAGGGCGGGGTCATATTGGACGCGTCCTAATTTGGACAAATCGATTTCCATGTAAACTAGAAGCTTAAGTAACTTTTAAAAAATATGCGGAAGTGTAAAATTGAATTTCTTAGTTAGGGATGAAGTTTGACGCATTTCTCTCTACTATAATTTTTTATGCCTGAATCTTCACTAAAAGAATTAATAATTTTACGTAATTCAATAGCTTTTCCATCCTCTAACCGTTTATGTTATGGT
The DNA here is from genome assembly GCA_013167095.2 of Daphnia sinensis. Lineage (NCBI taxonomy): Eukaryota > Metazoa > Arthropoda > Branchiopoda > Diplostraca > Daphniidae > Daphnia > Daphnia sinensis. The sequence goes on along the minus strand of WJBH02000075.1, from coordinate 61,712 downwards.
TATATGTGACATGTTTTAAACGAAAACAATATCAGTTTTCCCCGATGACCTCGGCTGCGGGTTATTTTGGACAGTTCAATGGGGGTGATATCGGACTGTTAAGGGGGCGGAACTTAGTTTGTTGTCATCGTTGTACTTTTTGTTTCCTATAAATTTTCCACAATTTTTTCCCAGTCTTTAGTACCACGATTTTTGTTTTCGTCTGCTGTTAACCGACAGGTAACATTAAATTAAAGAAAAGGAATTGTGATTCTTTTACTATTTAATGGTTAACCATTTATGTTTCAATAATAACAATAAAAAATCTAACGTCAGATTTACAATTTCTGTGTTGTACAATTTCTTTTTCAAAAAGAAAATTGTACACAAGCGTTTTTGAGCTATGTTAAATGCAGACGAGGTATCACAGGATATAAGTAAAGGGACTGAGCGTTCAAAGAACCGAAAGATATGTCCACAAAATAAAACGTTCCATCACAAACAGAAATTTTGTCATAGACAATTACTGGCACTACACAAAATATTTCAAAGGACGTTTACTCAATCGACCAGATCGTGAAAGAGTAGGAGTTTTCTCTTGTTCTTCATTTTCGTCGGAATGGAGGATGCTATCACGCCGCAGATTTCTACTTCGTGATATTTCCTTTTAGCGTTTTACGCTTCGAGTTATTTTTTGGCGTGTTTTCACGTGTTGGTGTCAGTTGACGTTTGACTGTATCTTTTTTTATTTCAATTAAATTTTTTTCATTTTTTTATGAAGTCTTCTTCAATAGTTTTACTTTCTGGTGAATCTGTCAAAATTCTGGTCCTTCATAATCGACTAGAAATCCGGCGGGTAACTGGTGTTTGACAAACTTTAGGAAATGGCCGGATAGTATCTAAAAACACTTCCGAACGCGTTACGGATGGAGTCAGAATTTCTTTACCTAATATAATTTGTTGATGAAAGAAATTCAAAACTTATTTAATAAACGTAGCGCTACCAATAGTATTTGCATCACCATTAGTAGAAGGCTTGTCGCAAACTGTCTCAACAGATGACCTGGTTGGCAGATTTATATTCGAGTTCAAGATAACGTCTTTGGTTGATCCTGCATTTCCAGTGGAAGCATTTGCGGTTTCTAAAACAGCGAGAACACATTAAAAAATGTTAGATATAGCTCAAAAATGTTAAGATTAGTGAATAATACTTACCCGGTCTGTCCGTAACTAAACCAGGGCTGAATACAGAAGCAGGGATTATACTTCTGGTAAATGGCCAAATGCCAGCTTTCGCAAATCAAGATAAAATGTTTTCCGAAACGATCTTCGTAATAAAAGGTGTTTTCGAAAGACAAGCAACATTTTAAATACCGATTCGTTGTCCAGGATGAGCTTGTAGCCACTCATTGTGGCAGTGTCTCAGGGATCGTTTGAATGGGAAAAACACCGCAACGTCCAGAGGTTGCAGTTTGTGTGAGCAATGTGGAGGAAAAGTCAGTAGGATAATTCCATTATCTTTGGCATATTTAACTACTGGGAATTCAATATGATTGGAATGGTGCTACTGGTCATGGTGAATCCATGAGCAGCAGCACTGGTTCTTCTTTGGTTTATTTTACAAACGATTGAAAGTGAATCATACTTTTTAGAAATTTTCTCCAGTCATCCATCCTGAATGATGCACTAATCCCAATGACCCAGCCGGCCCATTGACTACCAATTCTGGATTGTGTTTTTTCCTAGGGAAAATGAATGTTAGCGGAATGTTAGACTTGATCAATGACGGGTTTCACTATAAAAGATGCCATATTAAGATGAAGATCAAAGCTTTTTGTTGTGATGCACCAGCATGCAGTTTTATAAAAAATGTCAAACCTTGTGGGTCATACTATGGATGTATGAAATGTGAAACAAAGGGTGACTATGTTGTCAACATATACGGGAAAGGAGGAAGAGTCACATATCCAAAGATTGATGCTATGATGAGAACTGGTGAGTCGTTTCGCGACATTCTGTATTGATCCTATGCATCTAGTTCACGTGGGAGAAATGCGGAAATTGCTTTTTATTTGGGTTCATGCCAGGCGACTGATGAAAGTAAAACTTTCGTGGCAAATGATGAAGGAAGTTTCAGACATTCATGCATGCGGAAATCGAAAAATTCATAAGTGTGGAGTTTCAAAGGAAAACTAGAACACTTGATGAACTTTCACGGTTCAAAGCGACTGAATTTCGTTTGCTTCTTTTATACATTTTGCCAATCATTTTAAAGAATAGACTTCCCAGATGAAGTTTATCAGCACTTCCTTTTGCTTCACGTGGCAATTAGAATTTTGTCATGCGAAGCAAGTGTCAAAGACGAAGCAAACGTGGATTACGCGAATATTCTGCAGTGTTCGGAACGTCACGGAGTTTTTGGTGACGTAGGGAAAATTTGCACGTCGTACGTCAATCTAAAAGCTAACGTCAAGAGTAAAAAAAAAGTCACCGTCAACGCAAAAAATGTTTAAGTCAACGTCATGATTTAAGTCACAAAAATAAGTCATTTATTTACATCAAATTTTACAAATTTAAAGCAATTTTTAAAAATATCAACATATCCAACATTGAATCTGACAATTTATTTCTTCTCATAGTTAAAATTAGTGCTGCTAGGCTAAAAAGACGCTCTACTGGAGCACTAGTCGGAATGACAGTGTTATATTTTATAAACAAAGCTTTTATCTGCGGATAGTTATCTACCATACCTACTGAGGTGACGCGATCTTTTAAAAATCTATCTACCTTGTCATCCGGTCTTCCGGAAGGATGGATGTCATCAAACACCAACAACTCTTCGGAAAGATGTCTAGCTTTTTTCCAAAACTGGTGAGTATGTTGCGTCTTGAATCAGCTGTCTGAGTTTTAGTTTGGCATTTTCTTGGCTCCTTCGGTCTTTGGTCCAGTGTGCCTTAAAGCCCGGATGAGTCAATGCTTCCATTAAGTACCATGGATCCCCGAAGAGTTTACCAAATCTTAAAATAAGAATGCTAACAATAACCAATGCAAAAAAAACATTCGAGATAATAGTACCTTTTATCAACTTTCTCAAGAACTCGGTCACGTATTGGTCCAAGATGTAAGTAGACTCGTTGATTTAGTAGATCCTTCAATCTGGTAATCAGAGGTAAACCAAGGCCCACTCCAAGGAATACCCCTTTATCACCTTGCAAAATGTCTAGAACAACTGCGAGTGGCTTCATAACCTCCATATACTCGTTCAGTAGTTCAATATCCTCTTTTGTTAACAGCGGATGTGTAAGCGAGGAGAATAACTTGTTGACTACCTCGAGACTTTTAAAATTTTGAAGAAAGGCCACTAGACTGTCAAAAAGACTATTCCATCTTGTAGGGCATGGAGTTGGAAGAGTGATCCCTATATACAAATAATTATAACATAAGACATTCTCTATTGTAATGAATCATGTTCTTACCAAAAACTTCAAAAGACTCCTCAGAAGCAAAAACAGAGCGTCCAATCTTATTCCAAAGTCCCTGAATCTTAGATAGCGCCTGTCGAAGTGCATTTTTTTTAGAGAACGATTTCAAGTCAAACTTTGAAAGATCCGTGTCAGCAGTAGCAATGAGGTTAAGTGTATGAGATGCACAATATTATACACAACGAAATAAAATGTAAAGATTTAAAAATCTTTCACCTTATATGTTTTGGAAGAATGATGGTAGAAAAGCCAACATCTTTTATCATACGATAAGTTTCAGTGTGAAAAGTTGCTGCTTCTCGTAACTCTTCGAGTTCTTCTTCGTCCTCCAAGTCAGCCAAAGCAGCCAACCCTTCAATAAATTCAGGATCGTCATCCTCATCGAGAGTCAATCCATTCTCAACCTTGTTCTCGACCTAGTAATAAAATAATTCAATGACTAGAAAAAATCTGTTAGGGAAAAGTCGTTTACGGAAAATTCAGTGAAGGCCTTAACAAAACTGAATCCATTGTCGGTCACTATATAGTTAACCTTCCCATGTAGATTTAAATCGTCCATAATGTTGTTGAGCAAAGCCGCAATTTTATCGTATGTATGAGATCCTTTTATTAAAGAAATTTAAGATGTAAAAACATAGAAAAAATAAAAGGTTTCCGTTTTACCTTGAAATCTTTTACAAGCAAGAGCAGCAGAACACCTCGAGCAGAGACCAATTTGTAACTTATAATATTCATAATCTGAAACATTTAGGAGAGGAATTCAAACGATTTGGTTCACTTGAAATGTATAGGTGTTTTGTGTTTGACAATCACATTGGAAAGTTAAAAAACCTTGTTCGCAAGAGTGCAAAACCTTTACAACAGTTAGTCAATCGGTCTATCGAGATCCGATCTAATCCGCAAATCCAAACTGTAACGAAAAATCCAAGTATTATTAAACTCCTTTGTGAACACAACAATAGTCCAATGATGAACGGTATTCGTGGGCAGCAGTTTTCAAAAGTTTGCTTTAACGAACTCAGGTTAAGTATCAAAACTCCAAACAACTGTGTTGTTATGGAAAATGATGATGTTGTGTTGATTGATAATTCTATTGAGAAAAGCAACGGGCAAGTGTATGTTTTAGGGAAGATATTTTTAAACTCTGAGTCATTGTATGATTTCAAAGGGTTATTGTATGATTCCAAACTGATTGGGACTCAAATTGTCAACTCATTGTCTCCCAATATTGAATGTTGGAAATTGAACTTAATTTCGGCTAAGGCACTTAAAATTCCAATTATTCACAACACAATGGCAAATTGTTTTGGAATTGCTACGTTGCTCAACTTTGATTTGTAGTAGAATGTGTTCTTAATTAATTGTCTTTTTTATATATATTTAATCCATTGCATCTTCATTGCAACCGTGCGTACGACCCGGCTAGCCTTCAATCGGCAATGCAGAATCGGCCTTTCACAACTTTATTTCATAGCAAACTATGTTCTCAAATAATCGACGTTTTATTTCTTTTCATATTTCATCAATTGCATCTTCACTGAAATCGTGAGCACTTCCCGCCCTCAATCGGTGATTCGAAATCGGCCTTCAAAATTCATTAATCTTGTAATAATTTCTTTGTTGAATTGCAATATAATATATTTTTTAAATGTTTTATTTTCATTTTTTCATGGCATGTTGACAAATTTTAAATAACATATGTTTAACATATTTTTTAGATTTCCTGTATAAAGTTATTTGAGGAAGATATTTCCCATTGCTTTTTCAAAAATGTATAAAAAGTTATCTCTTTGTACATATGTTTTAGATTGATATAAGATATGCAAAAACAAAAAAGACAGTAGTGAGACAGAAACATATCTCCAAGATATCCGAAAGCTATCTCGTTCTACTAGGGGTCGATGCGGTTTATCGGGTCGAGGAACCACCCATCCCCTCACCCTAATAATACGAAATATTCAATAATTGTTTGCGGGAGAACCATCAGACCAAAATTAATGAACTTTACAGAAATGGATAGCTCTTGATAAAGGGCTTTCCATTTCTGTAAAAAAATTGCACAGTTTTATAAACAAAAAATTTTGGAGAACAACTTGTTTGTAGTTTTTGCGCTCTAGTTATATACTAGATCCAATAAACTTAAAGTAATAATTTTCATTTTCATAAAAACTTTTTTGTCTAAGAATATTTTTATATAAATTATTTATAGTAATAAAATTTAATAATTTATAGTAAAGTTTTGATCTGGGTAATTTATTTCGTTTCAATCTTGGTTATCGCAATATGAATACAGCTTCATTGCGAATTCAGCAACATTGTTTTCAAAACCACGGCATTTTGATTTTTCACACATGTGGTGAAACCATTCATTGCATTTTTCACATTGAACGAGATCCCATTCTTGTTTATCGATCCGATGAATTCGGCGGCAAATGCAATACACAGGAATGCTTCGGATGTTTGAACGCTTGGTTGCACGTCTTTCCCTAGAAGGGAAAACAGATGAATTGCCTGACAAAAAACAATCGCTCAGGTGGCCGCGAATAACGTCAGATTGGAAGAACAATGTTGTAGGATCTCCACAATCGCCGGTATTTCATCTTGCATCCGCTGGCATTGGGCTACTTCATATTCCATTTGTGAATCCTTTGTTCTCACCAACGACGAAATGCAGGCTAGCGCTTGCTGTCTACCTTCCTCAACGAAGTTCATACTAGAAGCGGTGGAATCAGATATATCATTTAAAATTTAGTAATCCTTTATATGTTATCTATTATAGGTTATTGGATAACATTTTAATAACAATATATATATATATTATACATCATGTACTTATATGTACACTGTATAAATCTTTCATATATTATATTATATGTTTATATAATATATAAATATTGCTGTTAAAGACTTGCATATCGCTATACATTTTAAGCTATAATTAAAGAACGTGTACTACTTGCACTATTACGTTGGCTTACCTGTCATATACTTGAAGTCGGGATGAATTAAAAAAAACCTTTATAACAAGGATCCAATGGGAGGGACTATGAATAAACTGTATACCCACTTTTCTTCTTAAGGAACCGGATAATTCCCATCACCAAAATACTCAACAGACATAAGTCCGCCAATTTCTGGGAACTGCCTCCTTAGCATCGTTTGGGCTGCGTGTATATGCCCACTGCCTAACCAAAATTGTGGGATGGTTACCTGGTCGATTTCATCGCTCCTGAGTTACTCTTCAGCGTAATAAAAAATGTCCGGATTATCTTTTTTTTGGAACGGATCGATCGAAAATCACCTGTTGCAACAAATGTTCAAAAATATATATTATTACATGGTAATACAGCTTTCTTCTAAAAGAAAGTGAAATTGTTTTACCGAAACTGTGCATGAGTTCTCATTCAAATCCAGCGGCTTGAAATAGTACATTTTCAATACCAAATTAGCTGGTTTGCCGTCATCACAAGGCATTGCACCGTTGGACTGTTCCAGTTTTACACCGTACCGAGGAAGGTTGTCTTCCAAAGTCACGGTCGGTATTACCAAATCTGCAGAAAGCTGTAAAGAAAGTTTAACATAAACACACAAACATAGGATGCGAAGCAGGAAACAAAGTTTTTTACCGAATCTACCAATTTAGCTGCTTTGCCGTCATCACAAGGCATTGCACCGTTGGACTATTCCAGTTTTACACCGTACAGAGGAAGGTCTTCCGCATTCACGGTCGGTATTACCAAATCTGCAGAAAGCTGTAAAGAAAGTTTAAGATAAACACACAAACATAGGATGCGAAGCAGGAAACAAAGTTTTTTACCGAATCTGCGGTATTAAACTTGCAAGGAGGTGAAGTGGCAGTAAGTTTCACCTCGTCATTTTCCGCAACTTCACCTAGTGCTAACGGAGTGAACAAGCAACTATTTCCGTCGTTGGGATCCGCGGGAGGTGACTGTGTATGTCCTTCTGACTTGTATGTACCCGCTCGTTTCGTTGATCGTTCGATGGAAGGTGAATTGTGTTTTCCTTTGATTTTAAAACGCGTCGATTGCTTTTAGTTCCTGAGTGAGAATCGGCTTTTTTTTTCATGTTTGAGCGCATTCTTGTTCCATTTGGTAACTTGTTTGACGTTCTTAGTTTGTATCCAATGGACATCATGGCAGCCATGATGTGGCAACAAGTTACTGTTGAAGAACAGGTGGAGTATTGTCTCGGTTTTCCCTCTTCGTCAGAAAAGAGGGTCACCAAATGTTTTGCACCGCTCTGGGCAGTGAAACTCCAGAACTTTTGTTCAGGAACCAGAGCAAGTTGTTTGTTTAAAATAATTAATTTTGCCCTTTGAATCGTGCTTTGAGACGGAAGGTACTTTTTCGCGCTCCGTCGTGAAGCTTCATTTACCTAAATTAAAAATCGATTAAAGCCCAAATTCTTAGGGAATTATTTTACAAATGGTGTACTTTACCATTTCCGTTCCTCTTCCCTCTTCTACATGAATGGAGTCTAATTCTTTACTGATAGCAATATTGCCTAATTCCTCGTTGTCTGTCAGCTTGTACATGATGTCACATGTCGTAAATGATGTCGTAGGAGCCAATTTTCTCCCACTCTAAATCGAGCTCTTCTAATTCTTAGGAACTGACGCCTAACAATCTCGTAGCTGCCCAAGATCATTTCGTCCTCGGCGTATGCTCTGTGCTTGACAAAGCGGCGTTTTAAGAGCGCATTGAAGGATTCGGATCTATTGGTTGACAGCAAATACTTCTCGTCGTACCGCTCAAGTGACCATATTCCCATTGAATTCATGTCTGGATGAATATGTTTCTCGAAATACGTTGCAAATTCCTAAAGACCATAAATAAATATTGTCACGTTTCGTCTGTTCATTTCTGTTTACTAATGCCTTTGTTTTATAGATGAGCACTAGATGGCTTCGTGTCGCCAAGCGTCTCTGCATTTAATCCAGATTCTTTTGCAGTGTTCGTCTGGAGTTCACATAGAGTGGATGTTCATGTTTCCTCGTTACTTGTGATTCAATCTTTTGCTTGTATGTGTGTGAATGTGTTAGTTCCACTAAGGCACCATTGGTTTAGGTTAGTGTAGTGTTAGTTAATTAGAATAGATAACGAATGGTGAAGGTCACCGTCTTGTTCTGTGCCGTGTCGTTGGCCAGCATTATGGTGCTTTTTACAAGTGGTTTTCATCATCGAGTGTACTGAACTAGTTTACCCGTAACAATATTTTATATAATTATTGTATATATATAGTTAACATATATATTTAATATATATAGTACAATACATATACATATACTGTTTATAGGGCTCTTCGGGGTTGTGTTTTCTTTCCAAAAAACTTGACAACGCAGCAGCCAATGTCACAGCGCGATTGCTTGACGTTTAAGTAGATAGTCTAGAAATGTTACCATGTCATCTTCTTTTTCTTCTTATGCAAATGGTCTTCAGCCAGCTGAAAGACATGCATATTTAGAGAAATTGAAACTAATAAGTTGTGCACACTGCCCTTACGAAATTCCAAAAGAACTATGGAAACAGGGCAACGAGTGCAACAAATTTGTTCCTAAAATAACCTCATCTGATATTTTTATTTACCTAATTGAGACGAAATGTAAAGAAATTACAGGCGAAACCGTCCAGGCCTTCAAGGGTCTCGCTTATGAATCAAAACAGGCAGTGAGAGATGGCTGGATAAAAAGCTTTAATTGTTTAGTGTTACATTCTGGTGTCGTGTTGGTAAAGGCAAAGGTAATGAAAATTAACAGCGTTATACATTGTATTGTTGTTACTCGATTGATTCATTATTACTTTTATCAACAGGTGTGTCCTTCCCAAGCACTTGGGACAACACCACACAGACCGTGGGCAGCAATAGGAAAGACTGGTAATGTGATTTTGGCAAACTGCACGTGTGCAGCTGGGTAATTTGAAGAAGTTGAAGAATAATTAATATTTAAGATTATCTTAAGAATTCAAACAGTATCTTACGTTACCTTACCTGTTACAAAATGAATTGAACACACACGAACGTTTTCTATTTTGGTGTTACACCTCAACTTCCTTAATTTCGGTTTACCTAACCATTGTTGGCGTCGTAAACTATCTTTAGGTAACGCAAATAGTTTTACACATCCACTATTTGTATTTTTACACTTATCAACACAACAAACTCGACGAGTAACCATTGTTGTTTAACTGTAGAAAGTCTTGGAAGTCAAACGGAGACGCTTTTACGCTGTGACATTGGCTGCTGCGTTGCCAAGTTTTTTGGAAAGAAAACACAACCCCGAAGAGCCCTATATGTTGCTATTCTACAGAAAACATTATTTATGTATATATATTATATAAACATTTTCTATTATATATCATTATTAACATGTCTCCAATAAGTTTACAAATAGGTATAAATATACTTACAGTGTTCATAGAATTCCGTTGAAATGATCGAGAAACAGCGCCGTATTCTATGTATGATTTTTGGTGGAGCAACTCATAAAATTGGCTACGATATTTTCCCAATTCCGATCTGCTGGGAATTCCAAGGCTTCGCAATTTCATTTTTTGATCTTTCCACGCAAAAATATAGCAACGTGCCCATGGTATATTAGGGAAAATCTACAAATTATGGGGAAAAGTACTTAACATCTTCACTTAAAACAGAAACCAATAAACGTACCTTTTCAATGGCATTTACGATGGCTGCCTCTTAATCAGTGCAAATCAAAATCTTCTTGGATAAAGCAATTTCGGGGATTTCTTCCTTGACCATAATCAAAAAATATTCATGCTAACTCTGGAGTTTTTTCAGTTGGATGAGACAGGCTAAACCTATAGTAGGCATTGGCGAATCTTCGGTTTCCATAAACTCCGTAAAACGGGATGTGATCCAACTCACGTAGTAATTGCCAAGATTAAATGTTGTGTCATACTCCATGATCATTTCAGGCAAACCATCCCGATTCAAAAGCTTCCTGAATTCATTTGCCATTTCCGAAAATGACATTGAAATAAAACTTGGTAAGACACTTCCACCGATGCCGTTTGAAATGATTTGCAATAATTATCATTATTGTAGCCTATTACATATATTACTGTATATACCCATTTTGTAAAACACATATATGTACACACATGTAATATATAAGGCATGTATAGATCATGTATTATATATAACATGTATACATGTTGTATACAAATGTATTACACAAATGGATGTATGTATGTTTAATTGTTTATGCATATCAAACTGATTACACTCACGATAAATATATAACGTACCCAAGTCCATACAAGCCATGTTGACAGAAGGAAGATACTCTAGTTTCCGAAGAAAATTTGTATCGATGCCAACTCGTATAGGTTAAACTGGACGTCGTGGCTTATACGGTTTTCTTTTCTTCTTAATCTTTGTGCATTTCTGACTTGCTTTAGGTCTCGAAACGCATCCACTGCTTGAATTTTTATGTGGCTTCCCGCAGACTCAATTAAGTTGCCGTTCTTGGCGCCATGAATAACCGTCCATTCTCCAGTCATTTTTATATTTATCAACACCCCACTTTTATGATGAATTTTGCCCCTATTATAAAAAAAGGTAATTAACAAAAGAGAGCTGTATATAAGAACCTATACTACTTAGACAATATACAGGATTACCTATTTCACCTTAATCGACAAATTATGTGCAGAATACTGTACTTTTACTACATATGACATTAATAGTTTTTAATATAACGACACTAAAATGTCCCTATATACAGGGAACCACTCTATTATTTCACCATCTTCTACATACAGTATTCCTAACGTGAAATTATATATAGGGGAAACAAAATGTATCATGCGAACAATTAGTATGTGGATCATACTGATATAATTATATAAAGATTGTATAAGATAACTATATATAACTCATTATAGGGTTACTATTTATAAGACCTTATAAGGTAACTATATGTAATGCATTATAGTGTCTCTGTATATCAACTCTGTATATACGTCTTATATAGAGTTTCTGTATACAACATATATATTGATATTATGCTATATGACAATTAGAACAAATGACAACAGTACAAACAAATCTACCCGTGCAAACATATCTATAAATAAACAATACACCATATTGTTTTAGATGTTACCTGGTTTTGGGAAAAAGCTTCAAGTGGCCTTCTTTTTTCGGAATCCACGCAGTAAGTTTTCACTGAAATATCCGAAAATAGCGAAAGATCAGTGATGATTCCATTCCTAAGGCGAGACATGGTTAAAAACACGTAATAAACACAATTTAAAAACAATCACAGAAAAGAACATGTGCTCGCCAATTAACTCAATTACGAACTAATGGATATTGGCTGTTGTCTTTCCTTAGAGCAAGGAAACCTTCCCACGCTCGGTGGTCCATAGGGACCACTTGCTCCTTTCCAATTTGCCTCGGGATAATTCACTTGTTCAACCCTGATGCCAAAACGTGGCATCTATTCATCAGCAAAAAAGAAGCCCGTAGATTTATTATAATTAATATTTAATAATTAGTAATATTTCATGATTAAAAAACAAATTTACTTCCATAGGGTTTATATTTACAATAAAACATTGTACAATAAAACCGTATTAAAATACTACTATACGCAAATACTATATATAAGTACACGCTGCCAGTACACGATATGGACCACTTTCGACTTCCTTGGTATGCGCTTAGCCAAAAGCTGTGCGGCTAGTCGACTAGTGCGCAAAAGAAAGAAATGTCCGTTTTCAAGTTTAAGTTGGGTTTAACACGAGGCATATAAAAATCTTCATTCGGAACAGTTTCTCTGACAACTTAAACTTGAAAATGGACATTTCTTTCTTTTGATGCACTAGCAAACTGCAGTAAAAGACAAACAACTGCTAAGGGTATCGGCTCAATCTAGCAAAGTCTGCAGCATGTTTCGGCTATCCCCCGCCACGGTGCGCACTAGTCGACTAGCCGCACAGCTTTTGGCTAAGCGCATACCAAGGAAGTCGAAAGTGGTCTCTATTCCATCCAAAGACAGTCGTCTGCTAGGCGTACTTCTTGGAAAACGTTTGGTGGCCTCCTCCCCTTTGGGGGCGGAGTAAGCCATTCCACGATGGTTTTCCACGATATACCAGTACACGGTACACGGTACGCGCACACGATATACCGCGGCCCGGTTGTTGGCATATGCTTTATACATGAATGAGTATATACATATATTTTTTTTTTCATTATAGGGCTGTTCGACATCTTTTTTAACATTTGTTGCCATCGTGGCAACGCAGCAATTGATGGTAGATTTCGTCTGCTACGACAGAATTGTGATTGGTAGTTAATTGTTTAACTGCCGATTACTCGGTGTAACTACCGATCACAATTATCGAACAGCCCTATAAATCTTTAGTTAAGCATAGAATTTTCACTTATTGTAATGTTATTTTAGTTTGTTTACAACTCAAACCTTTGATTGAAATTCCCATTTGAAATACATGGGGCCAACTTACCCCACCACCACTGCCAACTAACCCCGTTAGAGGGGCATAAGCAAAATTTTTTTAGCTTTTTGAACGTTGATTTATATATGAAATCTTTAACGTAGATCAAATTAAAAAATAGCATAAGAAAGCTGGTGATCTGAAATTTCTTTTACATGTTTTCGGATGTCAAAATTTGAAAAGTTAAAGAAACGAGGGAAGAAAATAAAAAAACTGTACCAACTAGCCCCACCCTTCCCTACGACAGGAAGAATATAGAATGAAGATCAATGTAAACGACTATTTTTGATTTGACTCGAAACGAAAACTCAACAAATAATATCATGAAAGTAGCAGCGGTACTTCAGTACCGATTCGATTAACATGATGACGTCCACAAACGAAAAACCCAAAATCTAATCCAATAAATACTAGTCTTTTGATAAAATAAAGGACAATGAGTTCAGGGTTATTCGCCGTTATATCCATTCAAATGCATTTGTTGTCTTAGGGGAGAAAATAAATAAAATAGGGAAGTTTCCAATCGTCCGGAAATCATATTTGTATCACATTCCACTTTTGAACTGCAAACCACAAGGTCGGCGGAATTCTTGATTACGTTCATGAATCCATTTGTTTGATACTGAAACGACAAACGAGTTTTACATAGGCCAAAATTCAACGCTAAATTGTTATTTCATAATTTAAAGTCACTGTACCCCATTTAGATCCGATTAGAACAGGACAGGCAGCATGCTGGGTCAAGTCGTCGCCATCACCGTTCGGGTGAAGATTGTACCAGAACGCTGCACTTCCTTTCCGAGGCCAAACAGCCAAATTGATTTTTGGAAACACTGTTGCACCACCTGCCTCAACGTCACTCATCTGTGGTAATTATTAACGTTTATAAGTCCTCCAATCGGAATCTTGGACGTATGTAATATACATAAATAAACTTACGTAAAACAACCAAGTAGCGATTCGATTACCCCAGCCGAAATCTTTTTGAATTTCACCTTTCTGTCAACGAAGAAGGAAAACCCATCAATAAAGGAGTTGGATACGTACGATTAAAAACTAAATTTGTTGTACTCTTGCGAAATCGTAATGTGGCTCATAATGCCCTCCAATGCCGTAATTGCAAACTTGCAGATCTTCAGCCGTGGCCATGTCAAGTCCAGTAATATCACCAACACGTTGATTCATCTGCTTAAAAATAGGAAAAATTAAAGACAAGAAAATTGTTGTGCCAATTACCGGTTTTAACACACCTTGTATACCTGATTATGTTCGTTATTTTGCAAAAAGGCGGCTTTGGCGATCCGGTATTTAGTTGGTTCACTTTCACCGGTCAAGCTATTTTGCACGGTGCTTCGTTGTAACTGAATAATATTCATTTAATCAAGGGATTTGTTAAGTTGCGCTAATGGTGAATGGTAATCTTTACCCTGGGACGCGCAAGTTTTTTAACGGTTTCAATCTCCTGTTCGGTGATAACATCGTGATAAAGAACTAACCATGGTTTCAGCGAAGCCTCTTCCATTTTAACGGGTTGAATGAAGAAGAACGGCACATTATTAGTCACGTAACGACATCGGAGACGGGCTGCGATTTTGGGATCCATAAGTTTCTCACCTCTGTAAGAATCATGGGTTTTCACTTGAGGAACATATACTTTAACATCTACGAAAATGTTGCCTGCAAAGCTTTTCGTAGTTCTCCCAGTGATCGGTGGGTATTCCTGCAGTTCCTGGAGGTTTCTTTAGTTTTAACGTAGTAGTATCAAAAACTTCCATTTTCTTAACCATGCTAACAAATTCAAACATTTTAATATTGAAATAATACTTCGAAGCCAAAAGAAATTAGGTATAATCACACACTCTTCGCTGTCTTGATGGTGGTGTTCAATCGTTCCTTGCTGATGGAGCATGTCTTCGTAATACTTGATATTGGTAAGCGCACGTTCATGGGACGGAACAATTCGTAGCAGCTCGTGAGTTAGTTGTAAGGCCTCCTTTATATTACCTACAGTATAAAAGCAGCAAACTTGAAGTTTGAAACTTTAATGAATATCTTGCTCTGTACCTTGTTTGTAGGTAGAAAATGCCAAGTGCTCGATAATTTCTTCTCGTTTTATTGCTTCGTTGGAATCAACTATGAACTTGTTTAAAGCTTCGCCCATCCATAGAACGGTATGATAATGATCTCCATTCATGTAGGATTGACGGCCGAGTTCCCAGCAGTCTCCAGCTTGAGAAGCAAACGACAATCAATACAGACGTTTTGGTGGGTGTTTAATGCATATTTAATGCATTACCAGTATTATTATTATTTACGCATATTAATTACCAGTAAGCTGACGAGAATACTTCTTCCCTAAGAGTATTCCTTCAGCTAAAGAATGGGTGTCTAACATATATGTATCTTGCAACCTCATTAATCCCATAGCTGCTCCGTTCAAATCTTCGTCAGAAGGAAAACGTAACAAATTACGGTGTTGCGTGATGTTTTGAACGATGGCTGTTCAAAAATAGTGTTACAACATGACATAAGAGGAATATTTAGAAAAGCCTACCAGAGCCAATATTGTGTACCATAACTCCCTCTACCTGCCTCCAATCGGAGGTGAGGCGTTTGACTAATAAGTAAGCGTTTACCGGATTAGCCAAATACTTGGATACGTCCTTACTGGCTTCTTGATACATGGTTTCATATTTTTCCAGGAATCTACGACAACCAAAAGCAGCGAAATGTAACATTATTTTTATGAACACAAGTAGACCTAGTGAAAACTATTTTCTTACCTTCTCAGTTGTTTAAGTCTGATTTCTTCTTCTTGGATGTAATTTTCAAGATGTCTTGCGAGCTCTAATTCGGTTGATACGAGGCTCTCCATGTCTACCAGAGAGGTAAAAACTTCACCAGTAACAACAGTTGAATGTAGGATGAGAAGAATGGCGGAGAAACAGGTAATGTTCATGACAATATCTACTTGTATTAACATAAAATATGGTAAGCTGATTTGTAATAGGTTAAGTAAGAGACCTGCTTAATTGCACTAATTTCCTGTATTTCCGAGTGTATTTCAAACATTTTGCGCTTTAAACTTTATGTTATCGAGTTGCTAGTATTTTGTTGTGAGGCTCTTTGTCAGATTGTATATTATACAGCTACTGGCTTGAATGTAGACAAACATGGGAAAGGTGTGAGTCGGAGTTGGAGATGAACGTTACACTACACTAGCCGTTTTTTTTACCCTTTGCTGCTATTTTTTCGGAGCGAAAGTAAAAATAAACTTTGTTGTTTACGATTATTACAGTAGTAAATGGAACACGCTGGAAGATTCAGGGTTTAATTACTGCTCGAGTGGCATGCGAAACCTTTTATCTTCCGTTAGCACTTTGATATTAATAGCCATATTAGCCTTCACGGATGGACGATTTTGATCGACGATTGGTAGGTGGTATGACAGCATCAAGTATGTACTAACGAGCTACTAGTAGTACTAACGACAAGTTTTGACAGCCATTAATTAGAAAAAGTAAAAAATTTTTAAACGCAATCATCCCTTAGCAAATTCTTTGATTTCGTCATAACTATCGCTCTCTTAAACTGAAAATCGAGTATTTCTTGTCCATTGTTATTTTTTTGTTGATCTTGAAATATGGCTTACCGCTTACCGGGCCATATGTCCCTTTAACACAACAGATACTGCTCTTACAGTGGCTACCTAAAGTACGGGAACGCGCGAGAGAACCTTATGGGAAAAGGCGATTTTCGCGGCCTATTATTAGTGAAGTATTTGTAATAAAACTACGGGAAAAGATGCAAAAAAAAGAACTACGCTAGTTCTACAATATACATCATTTTCAAATTTTTTCATTAAAATTTAACCCAATGAATTTTAATTTGAAAATCGAACTTATCAATTTTTCCTTTTTTCCCCTTTTTTCCGCACCTGCAGAGTTGTCACGTTTTCATATTCAGGGTGTTGTTCTCCCCATTGGGTTGGGAGACAAAACATCAACGTGTTTCATGAAATGCGCAGAAAACACCCGGAATATGAATACGCGACAACTCTGCAGGTGGGGAAAGAAAGGGGAAAAAAGGAAAAATTGATAAGTTCGATTTTCAAATGAAAATTCATTGGGTTAAATTTTAATGAAAAAATTTGAAAATGATGTATATTGTAGAACTAGCGTAGTTCTTTTTTTTGCATCTTTTCCCGTAGTTTTATTACAAATAATTCACTAATAATAGGTCGCGAAAGTAGCCACATTTCCATAAGGCTCTCTCGCGTGTTCCCATACTTAGGGCTCGGATTAAAAACACCCCTTCCCGTGATCAAAAAAATCTAAAAAAAAATTACCTTATACCTGACCCCTATAACTCCCTACAAAAAAAAATTGGTCTCTTTCCGACGAATACGCTGTATTTGGGAGCGCCGCGAAAATCGCCTTTTCCCATAAGGTTCTCTCGCGCGTTCCCATACTTTAGGTAGCCACTGTACCTCCCAAATATTTTTTAAGAAACAGGCTACGTGATATGTCCGTCAATAACGTTTTTGTTAATTTTTTTGAACTTACTTTGAAATATTCAATCCGGACGTTGAAAACTGTCGAACTATTCCTATTAGCACTCGAACGATGATTGTGACAACAACCACGAGCATATTTCTTACTGCGGTCGTTGGCCAACCTGAGAATGAAAATAACGCTTACTCTTCATCTTCCCACGTGAGATATAAGCTGAAGGCGCATGTGTGAACTTGGACTGCATGTCCTGCCTTCTTTTCCTCCAACGGTGATTTTCCTTTTTATGCTCAATTAATCGCGTAATTCGTACAGCTTTTTTTTTGTTGAAAATTTCTTTTCCTCGTTCTCTCGTAACATAAAAATCTTGCATTTACATTAGGAGTTGGTTATGAGATAGATATAGCCGGAAATAAAAAGAATAAATGGAAAAAATTCTTCCCGCTGCCGCATGAAACGATGAAGAAGTTAGCCAACTTGATGCCATTTTATTTTGAAACCGCTCATGCTCATATGATAAGGTGCGTACAGTACGTATACGTATCAAAATGTTGCCTAAAACTTAATTTTTCTGAATAATTCCTATTTACGGTAGGGTCACCTATTTTAACTATATTTCCCTTACGATCAAAATTGTGTCTTTGAGAATTTCAATATATTAAGTATGAATATCGCACATTTTTATTTTTTTTATCTTAAACATTTTTTTGTATGTTTTAT
The DNA here is from genome assembly GCA_013167095.2 of Daphnia sinensis. Taxonomy (NCBI): domain Eukaryota; kingdom Metazoa; phylum Arthropoda; class Branchiopoda; order Diplostraca; family Daphniidae; genus Daphnia; species Daphnia sinensis. Next base: position 43,517 of record WJBH02000075.1, on the reverse strand, counting down.
TTGTATTTTTGTATTATTTTCTTCAAAACATTGGGACGAACTAACATGTTTTTAGTCGATAATCCTCGTAAATACATAAGTATAACAGCAAATAAAAAAAAATTTCCTCGACACATATAGGTACAAACAAAATTTATTGTGACAAAAATATATAATATGAACAAAACGTGAACACGAAAAACATGGCGACAAGACATGTAAAAATCTTCAAAAGAAAACAGTTGACGAGTTCCGCACCGATTTTGACAGAAAAAGCAACGCCAAAGGCAGACCCTATAGCAGGTGGACATTTCGTCTCTGAATAAACTGTGTCTACGCGCCACGCGGTTACTACACTAATGGGCTGTATGATGGCTGCGTAAGATCAAGTTTTTTTTTTCTCTCTCTCTCTCTGATGAAGTTATCGGATTTTTTTCTAGTAAATTGTTGTTGCTGGAAGATTAGCCCACACCATTTATATTTATCATCTTCAGCAAATATAGCAGAATGTGACTCGAGTGGTCAGTGGTCACAGCTTTGATCTTGCAACACTACAGCTCTCCCTTTTAACTGACGACCTTGTCCTTGATGGTTGCTGTGCAAGCGATGGTAGGGACTGGCTGATTGTCATGAAATACTACGCGTAAACGTCCGATCTCGGCTGCTTTTGCCGGATCCAAATTTACATGAGATAATGGGTTGGCAAAGAGTACAGAATGAAATGAGGTTTTCCAATCCATTATTGATTTTGCATTGTTGTGTAAAAGTAATAGGTTGGCTTTGCCAGCTGCCATTGCTGATCACAAGTTTATCTGTTGCACACAAAATAATCCACTTGATGTTTCTCTCTTAAAAAAAACAGATGAATAAAAAACTTTCAATGGTTGATATCACGCCATAAGATTTATCAAATTAATCACTGAAATGTATTACAGTTATGAAATATTGAGACACGGTTTCACTTGTTAGTTGTTACATTAAGCACTTCGTTTTCTGATGAATGTAATGCCTTACATACCTTTATTACGAATACGATTTCAATATTCTGTAGACTCCTCCTCCCTTGAAGACGTGGCCTAAGTTATGAAGATTTATTTTGTAACTGATAATTACGAAATTGCAGGGATGTCACAAGTACAATTGATTTTAATTTTCAAGAGGATCATAGCTGAACATTATTCCAACATGGAGCGTTGAAATAATTGTACGGATCTTGCATTTCGGGGTACATAATGGCTGTCTTCTGAATAACGTTTGAAGAGGATGGAATCTCCCAGTTACTCCAGTACGAGTAGCCTTGCTCTTGTTGGTCGGTTGGTTGGTATCCAGAAAATTGGTATCCAGAAGAATAGCTAACTAATGCAAGTTGAGGATTATCCTGACGGTTTGCTGCCCAATCAGTTGATTGGCTGCCTAGCAGAAACTGCGGAGAGGTTGTTGTTGATTCGTTCGCCCAACAATTTTTCGGACGGTCTTCCTCGGTTTGGGTATACAACCCAGGCGTTGATAGGCAATGGGGTAAAACATCTGTAACATTAAAAAGAAATACGTTTAGCTAAAAACATCAGTGGAATAATGAAGGAAAAAACCTTTTTGAACTCGATGACATGGAGCGTACGGCGATGATTGAGAATGTTGACGGCTTGTTTCGTAAGTTTGCGCTGCTGATCTAAACCCTCTTTGGCGCACACGTCGTCGACGATTTTGAAACCACCACTGCAATTTAAAACAAAATAAGAATAGTGATAACGAAACACACAATTGGGAACAAAGATTGCTTACCATAACGGATTTGCTTGAAACACCAATTAGCAAAGCAATACGGAGTCGACATTCTCGGCTGGGAAACGAATGTCTAGCAAATTCTGCGTTGAGCACAGCTAGCTGAGCTTCGTCGTAAAAATGGCGTTGACGAGTTGATCTCGAAGACTTTGAACTGGAAACAAATAACGAACAATCTAATGAAAGATGTAGAATTCCGTTAAAAATGAATTTTGCTTACAGTTTAAGAAAGAAAGAAGTAAAATTACCAAAGTTTTCCATAGTTAACAGTAGTTTTAAGAGTTAAAGCAACGAGTCAACTGGAATTGAAAACTCACAAAGTACACGGACAACTTACCTTAATGTCGGTAGAGAGATGTGAGCGTGATAGAGTGCAACGATGGAATGGTGAATTCGACGTATGGAATCATCTTTTTATAAAGGGAAAAACATTTCGGTGTAGTCTTCTTCCTGATTGGTTGGAAAGAACGGAAATCCTTTCAAAGATTCCGGTCAGGCACGTGCATAGGAGAAAGCATAATCCCTTTTTAGAATGTGCCGGCAGATTAAAGGCTTAGCCAACTGGGATCTGTCCTTGTTTTGCAGAGCGGAGTTATCTTTGTGAAGATTATCCATTTCTGAATTCGCTGATGGATAATCCTTTCGGAAGTACTCAAACGTCTAGTTTTTCGTAATCTGCTTTCCGTAAAATGACATGACGAAAATTCTGAATAGTTGCAAGGTGATATTATGGATTGCAGTAGAGCGCAAATCTTTGACGAGATCATCCATTTCATAATCACTCAAAGACGATTTTGCCGGAAGTATTCAAACGCTGCTTCCAATGTATGCAGCTGGCACTATCCACGACTCTGCTTTATCTTGTGTAAATACATTGAGGCACCGCTGTTGAAACTTCCCTTTACATGAATTGGGACGTTTGCTCCTCACAGTAATAACAATTCCTGGAAAGGAAAGTCTACTTCCCGTAAACCGATGTTTCCGAAAATTTTCAGAGCGCTGCCCAAAGGTTTATCTTTGTTCAACTTCCCATTTTCACGTAATAACTAAAACAAAAAATAAAAAGATAAAAATTACCAAGCTGTTGCTTTTGTAGCTAACAATACGTGTGCTCAGCAATACCATAGACGCGAAAATATTGCGATGCCAACTACCTTTTCGCGCGGACGCTATCTTGTTTCTGCTTTACAACCACAATCACAGCCAGTCACAATCTAAGGTCCCATGTGTTGTCCTTAGGAACCCCTTCACCGGTCTCGGTACTGCTAAATATTGTTACGTATTTAATATGTCGTTTTTCTATCAGGAAATATGTCTTATGTGATATTACCTAGTGGTTGGTACCAATATTAGAAACTGACTTTTCAGAAATGTTTTGTTTGTTTGTTTGTTTGTTTTTTCACGTCATCCATCATAAAATCTCCGTACATGCAGCCAACGAAGTACCGGTATAGCCCTTTCCCTGCTACATTCTGGGTACAATAAATAAATAAGAAATTTGTGAATCGAAATAAGTTTCATGACTAGATTATGCTTAAAAGAGTAATTTATTCAAATCGAACTGATTTCCCCATTGTTATGCATCGCAGAACTAATCAAGACAGTCCCATAGGCCAAAAAAAAAAACAAGCATCGATTTCATTTCTGAAATTTCGATAACTTGAATTGTTTTACCCCACCAAAGGTGTTAGTGCTTGAGTGTCTCGGTAATTCTTGCAGATTTATAACAAGGTGTCATTGACAAAACATGAAATTTATGATAGAATGAACTGGCGGTTACAGAAACCACAAAAAGACGAAAAACAATGAGGCTTACTTAGGATACCAAAGTTTAGCGTGATTTGAAAGTAGTCGATAAGCCATCTGACAGTTATCCATTTTTCCGCGAATCGTGAAGTGACCGTTATTACCAAAGTTGGGTTGAATTATCTGTACGTGGTAGTCAAAGTTGATCTGCTTAATCTCACGATTGCTGATTTCTAACTTTAGATTTGGACATTCAACAACTATCGGCAAATTTCCAATGATGTCATCAGCGGCTACACGGCGACTTTCTGCATTCCCTCCAAATATGAACAGCTTCGGATCTTTTTGGGATTCGACAAAGCTAACTTTCACGCCATAGGTGTTTTCGAGACGTTCTACGTTTTTTCCTTTACGACCAACTACTCGGCCGTAGTCGCAGATGGGAATATTCGTTATCAAAAGCTTATCGATTAGATCAATTACCTCTACCTTTGAAACGACGATGAAATCGCGTGCAGGAATCGGTTCAGAATCACGCGTTCGTTTAGCCGCTATTTGCACCGACTCTGGTGTCAACGCACTCGTAGGCAGGTTTCCAGAAACCGGATCCTGCTTGGGTAAATATGATTTGTGAGACGATCTGAGATCCTGCAAATTCGGATTCTTAAAACTGTTGGTTTCGCAGATGGTTTGAGAAAGAAATCTACCTGAATTTGGTCTCTCGTCCCTTCCAAATTCATGCTGATGACAATGGACTCCGACGTTTGCATCCAACTTGGTTTCCGGTGAAGGTGTGGGAATTTCCTCCCCTTTAGAGTTTCGTTCTGCCGATTTACTTGCCAGCCCGGCCCTTAATTCCCGTTCGTATCCAACTACTTTTGATGTCAGGTTAATTTTGTTGTTCTTCGTCAGTTTGTCTTCTAACTCTGCGATTCGCTGGTTCTTCGATTGATAGACAAACATCAAGTCGTTTTTCAGTTGGGATTGGGAAGCAATCAAAATGTTGTTAATTTGCTCAAGTTCAGTAATTTGCTTCTTTAGGGTTTCACATTCCAGACTGAAAGCTTCCAGCTTTGGGTGGGCGGCAAGTGAACGTTTGGTCAATTCATCGGCTTCTCTCCTTAGAAGAAGAATATGAGAAATCATGGAAGAAAGCTCTTGTTTGGCCTGTTCCAGCACCCCATTTAACAGACCTTTTGAGTGACCAGAAATCTGTGGCAGAACTTGTTCTTGTAGATTGGTTATTCTTCTGCATAGGTCAGTTAAGTTGCGATACTCTTCCTGAACGTCAACGCTGCTAAGTCGCTTCATTGCAATTTTTCATTGCAATTCAAACATTTTCTGTGAATCTGTTTTCAAGTACTCGGCTTTCTGTATTCTACGATTGAAGTGGATCGTTAAGTAGAACGTTGTATACGTCAATTAGTATAGAGATTCAGAATTCAGAATGCATAGGTCAATAATCGTGCAGTTCACTTCCTTATACATTTCGTCGTTCAGCGATGGGGTTGCAAAGACCCCAAGAGGCAACCATTTTTCGAATATTCTCGGTTAGAAATATCTCTGGTTAAAATCTAAGTTCGAATTCAAACGAAGGAATATTTACGCACCTGTTTCAATTGAAATTCGCTGGGCAAAAATGGTGAAAATCCATTATTTTTGATGAAACAGTGGTGACGAAGAGGGAAATTGTTATCAGAACAATAACGATTGATTCGTCCATTACGTAACGTCCATAGAGTTATCACTGGCAACTGACTCTTTGCGTAAAACAGCCTACAGCTTTAAACTTATCTTGGTCATCAGCATTTTCAGTATCAACATTCTAACTTGCCCTACATATTTACTGTACGTACATGTGGTCGTGGCGATTCTCCATTGAGTTTCATAAAGTATACGCAGGAAATTGTAATTCAACCACACTGTATCCGGGCTGATTGGGAATTGGGACTGGGCGCCGCAGAAAATGTACACCCACGTACGAAAGTAGCATCGCTTCAGTATACCCCGAACGTGTGGATATACTAAGATTTCCCCGCTGAAGGGGTGGGGGTTTGTTGCGACTTGTCTGGACTTGTCTAGAATTGCTTAGACAGAGTCGGCATCCACGTCCCAAACAAATTTTTATCGACTGCTAAAAACGACGCTTTGTGTTTGAATTTCAGCATCTAACAGATATTTTCGCAATGGCTGGAGGTAAGGTGTATGTTTTATTCCGTTAATTTCTTCAGTTTTGGTGTATGTGTTCTTCTGCCATATTTATTTCCTTTTATTGCCTTCAACCATTGAATGCTAGGCTTCTAAGCAAACGACAATCGATTAATATACTTTTTCATTATTGATTTTTTCTAAAAACATGTTGCAAATGTGTGCAGTGTCTGTCTGTGATCGAGCTTTCAAAAGACCAAGGTTAGATGAAAGTGACTTCTTTGACAGCAGTAGCTGTGCCAGTGACGAATCCTGTCATACATGGCAAGGATATGAAACAGGTAACTACCGTTCATACAGTAGCTTGGTGGACATCAATTCAGTATTCAGCTTCTATGATCAGCTTGGGTTCAAGACTCTGGAGATAATTGGTCTCCATCATCGGCCAGTGAGTCAGAGTCTGATGGTGACGCTACTGATGTGGTTTATGAAGTTGAATATGAGATAGAAACAGACTCATCCACTGACCTAGATGATGAAGAATCTGGTTCTTCAGATATAGAAGTAAGTGCTATTGTTTGAAAACTGAAATTTTTATACTACAACACAACTTTGAATTATCTAGGCTGCTCTTATTCCCATAATTGCTGCTGAATTAGAAGATGAAAGTTTGACTGATGTTGAAAGCTCTGATGATGGAATTATTCGTAACAGCCCCATTCCAACTCGCATCCTCGAAGATAAATGGAAATGTCTTCGTTGCGGCGTTCATAATATTCCCCCCATGCGATACTGCCACAAGTGTTACGAGGTTAGTAAATCTCATGTTTCATGCTTTAAAAAAAAATTATTTTGTTGTCATTGACATTGTTGTAGATAAGGAAAGGTTGGTTAGACCCGAGGCCGAAACGAAGAAGGGCAAAAAGACCTCGTTGTGAGAATAGTAGCAGTGAAAATCCTGTTGGGTCGTCAATCTCCTCTGTTTCGTCCTCGGCCCAGGGACGAGAAGGATCCATCATGTCATCGCAAACCAGTGTAGATAGTGGTGTTTTGTCCCAAAGCTCCTCGTATGAAGATGATCAACATCTGGCCGGCTGCAGTGGTAATATTAAGCAACCTTGCGGCTGCTCCGAATTGTGTGGGTTGTGTGGGCTTCGTCCTGTTGATGGAGCATTCATGCATGGTAACACTGGTCATCAGCTTTACTGTTATTCGTGTTCAAAACGTCTATGGCGTGAAAGGAAGAAATGTCCTTTATGTCGGCGAACAATTGCTAGGGTAGTGAAAATGTTTAGAGTGAACAGTTGACAGGAATAGGTTCTCACCGGACTAGTACAAAAAGCAAATTCACGTCGTGTGGCTGTACATTTTTGGGCTGGCTGTTATTTCATATATTAGCATTTTGTCTAGGTCACATATATAATTTTTCCAAGCATTTTCTAATCATTGCCACTTGTTGGTCGCTATAGCTGTGAACTTCCACTTCAGCTTCTTGCTCCTTTCGGTTCGTCTGCTGAACGTCCAACTATTTCCCCATGGGTAGTGAAAAATTAATACATGGAGTAACGGTTTGAATAAATGTGTGCATACGTTAATAGCAAATGAATTACCTCGATTACTTTGTACCCTAGTTCTCGTGATAGTCGAATCTTCAGTGCAAGTAAACGTTCCGGGATGTTACTGTGACGCATACACACGTGGGAATCTAGCACTTCAACTGCCACTTTCCCACTGTAGCAGGTAAAATGAGAACCAAATTTAAAGGAAAAATTCAATCAATTATTTACCCTTCATAATCGAACGTCAAACCGGCCAAGTTGAGATGTGGAACTGTTGTACAACACTGGATGTTTTCCCATCCTAATTCTTCTCGGTAGCGGTCTATCAGACCGGCCAAACGAGCCAGTTGGGGACGCTTTATCAACTCCTTTTCTACCTTGTATGGAGGTAAATTGGAAGCAATCTCTGGCAAGAATTTGTTCACTAACAGCAGATGTGATGCTTCAATCTGTGCTGCCACCAGGAACAGAGCTAACCGTGACTGCCGAATCGTCTGCCTTTGTCTCAGCACGACATCGATAAAACTTCGGTTAATGATTTTGTCGATCAGCGGTTGAGGATAGATTTTCCAGCAGGCTAGCGAAAGGAAGAAATCTGAAAGCAGGTGACAATCTTGGTCTAGCTGAAAACTGCCTGCACTCCAACCGGCGTCCACTTGGTCGATTATTTCTGACGCGATTCTATCCTGAGAGATCACGTTTGTAGGAATCAGGCAGCTGGCTGTCCACAAAAAGCGAGTCAAATCCTTGATACGCGTTCCTCGGGCAGGATGCATGAACACGTAAGGCGTCTGTAATGGTTTTTTAGCAGCACTCTTGATGAGGTGTGTGATGTTCTGGATAAGATTTTCATCAACCAGACAGCGATGATCAGCTAAAAGTGCTAAACTAAACAAAGAAGGTCAGAGCTGTTAACAACTAAAATGTGCAAATTCCATCTTACGCATGAGTTGCTTGTGCTAGGTTCAAATTTCGGGCATCAGGGGACGATAATGATGACATCAAGGATTCAAAAAGATGATCTGTTCCAAAGCCTGCCTTCCGGAGCACTTTGAGCATCGAGAGCGTCTCTTGGCTAAAGACGCCTGGTGATAGGCAAATCTCTTCTCGAAGTAAGTTCTCGATAACGCGAAGCATTGGCTTTGCTGAAACTATAATGTTACTCGTAAACCAAGCATTGCAAACGATGCTCATTTCAAATGCATTGAGACACTGGAAGAGTGAAACATCCGTTTTAAAACGTTCATAGATGCATCGCAAACAAGCGTTTGATTGCTGTGATTTCTCCAAAGAAAACAAGAAAGCCCAAAGGACTAGTTCTTGATGAGACGAGCAATTCGTTATCCAATGATTTGCTTTGCACAGCAGGTTTCGGTAAAAGGCTCCTTTCTTAAAATTTTCACCAACAATTCGAAATAACGTGTTTGCCATAATCAGCGCCTCATTTCCGGTGCAATGATCCAGAACGACGGCAACATTCTTTTCTTGAGATGGTCCCGATATCAACGAGCTGTAACATGATGGATTCTTCAAATTATTTGAAACAGTATCAGATGTAGAAAAGTCTATGATAAGATCAGTCATTGTTTTTCTGGATTGACCATCTGTTCCACAGTCACTAGGGATGAGAAACATCTTGTTGGAAGGAACCCACATGTCTTTATACTTTTCATTTTTCTGAAAGAAATCAAAGCTTCTTTCTTTAAAGGTAAGTGAACGATCCCATTGTTCTGCAATATTGTGGGTCGAAAACTTGTGAAAAACAGTAATGGATGCTCTTTGTGCTAGCATATACTGATGACTAAATCTTAAACAATGTTGCTTCCAGCTGCTCAGCATCTTAACAAATGATGGCATGCTTGTAAATCCAAGGCAGAAGCTGAGCTTTGTCAGTATTTTCCTATGCCACCATTGCTTACTCAAAGATAATTGTGGCTGGTGGTTTTGAAATTACACTGTTTGACATTTAGGCTGAAAAATATAAACAAAAATATTAGCAAACTCAGCTTGTTTCACTTAGATTTTGAATAAAACACATACATACCTTGCACACGAGAATCAATGTCTCTTTGTTAACTGATTCCTCAGAAAATTAGCTATTCTTGAACACGCGGATGTCTCAGTTACAAATTGCAACAACAAATTTCGAGATGCAAAATTAATAAAATTTGTTACTGCTCTGTTTCACTAGAATAATCTCATTTGAGACATTAGATCACATGTTCATTCAAAAGTAATCGAATGTCGTCTGTAATTTGTTTACGTTGCAATTTATTGGTTTACCCGATAGATGGCTGCCTTTCAATGCGGGACCTGGCGGGGATATTCGAATGTTTTCATTTATGCTACTCGAACGCCAAGGCGAAATTCTATCTAGGTTAAAAAATAATAAAGAGCGTCATAAATTACTTGGTAACTCTTTATGGCTAAAAAAAAAATTGCAACACGCAAACATTTTATACAATCATTTACGTCCAAACAGACTAAAAAAACGTTTCCCCACCAAAAATCATGATCAAAGTGGAAAGCGCACATACTTAAATATTATGCAAACTTTAATAATGCTTTTAACGTACCTGTCATTTATCCCAACTCCTGTATCCAATGGCAAATGTACCAAAAGTTTCGAAAACCATGAAGTGTAACCCTTAGGTGGACAATGAAAAAAATAAGCAAATTGATTAGTAACAACAAAGGTAGCCATAGATCTAATAAACCACATTACTTAATCGGCTTAAATTGCTAAACGAGGTGAAAGCTAAATAAAACTGAAATTTTTTGGAACGAATACCGATAAATTGGTCAATTGAAAAGTGTCCCATATCTGATACAAGAAGATGATAGTTTTCATCACCACCTACTTCTTTTCTCCTGAAAATTCTTAACCCTAAATACCTTGCCATTTTGTGCAAATCTACTTTTGAATAAGTGCATTCACAGGCGTTGCAATGCACTGGTTGCAGTGCACCAATACTAATAGCGAGGACTTTGATTTATCCTACTCCCAATTGAGTTGCTGGAAATATTGTTTTACGATGTCTACCTTCAGAAAAATAAACCAAAAAAAGTATGTTAACTTTACAGTTCATAAACCTATTTACAAATCATCGGTAGAAATTACCTCTGGTAGTAACACGGTGAATCTCGATTAAGAATATCTATCTACAAAAAAATGAAAGTAAAGTTGACAACGGAGTGGGAATAGAAAGCGGCAAAGACATCAATCACGTTTAGGCATTTAAAAATCTGAAATGCTAATTACAAATACAGTGTTGACGAAAGAAATGAAGAAACCAGTTTGTGCCATTGCTATTGATGTCTGTCCGTTTCTTTCTAGGGTAACGACAGTTCCTTTTGCTCTCGCTCAACACACTACTTTGGAAGCATTACGACGGTGAGAGCTGTGACCTAAAGAAATGATCGTACTAAGCTTTACATGATTGAATTCTAAACCGGAAATTCCCGCCTGGGTTTTTAATACAAGAAATGCTTATGCAATAAGTTCTGGCAGTGTGCTGATGTTTTAAATGATGAGAATTCAAATAAAAGTGTCGAAGTACTACTTCGTAATTTAAGATCTGTCATTTTTCCTGCATTGTCATTGTTGATAGATTTCGATCCTTCACACCTATTACGCGTAAACTTAGCCACGTGAAATATCAACCGAATTAGAGAAAGAAAAAAATATCTACGTCAATGGCGAACGATTTTCCTCCATCATTTACAGTCAGACTCTGTGTCGCCAAAGCAAACAAAACTGGACGTGAACGAAATTCTGAAGTCCTCTCGCAGCACTGCCCTCTTTTCTGGTGGGAATTTCTTCTGGGCTGCAACACAAAAATTTTACTTTTCCTGCACACCGTTATGAATAATGGAACATGTCGACGTGACAATCAGTCGGCCCTTTTGTAAGTACTATACTAAAGCTGAAATATGTTACATTCGCTCGGGTTTACCCTTTTCCAGTATCGTCCAAGGCCCAATATGACTGCTGTTTGGTGCAAGGCAGATAGAACTGGCTTTTTCTTTTTGTTTCTGGATTCAACATCACCACATTCACACGCTGTCAACTTAATAGTTCTAACAGAAAAGGGTTGCTAGACTATACAAGCAACAAAATTGACTGCAATGATTCTCAATTATTCAATTACAAACAGCCAACACCAACCTCGTGTCTCGTGTTGAAAAGCAAACTTCCCAAGCAAGAACAATCCGTAAAACTGTAATGCGGAAATCGATTAGAAGTAAGCCTAACAACAATAAATTCTATCTGGCAAATTTGTAAATTTTTAGTTTTCTTTCAGGTTTTTATTCAATTCCGCTCGTTAAACAGTGAGTTTGCGTAAATTTGTACAGGAAAGACATATAGGAATTGGAATACGAAAGAAAACGGCATATAAAAGTACATCGACATGGTGTAACTTGAACGCAGACGGACGTGACGAACGTGAACTGAGAGGTAACGTGATGCATAGTAATAACAACCGTTTCACTAACACTATATTGCGACGTGTTTTCGGAATTAAGAAGTAAGGTCTCATTCCTCAAATCTGTTCTCTTACTAAAATAACAAATGAGAAGATTAAGAAAAATTCGACAAGATTCACCCGAAAATGAAGCGCCGTATAAAAGCTGGAAAGACGTAGTTGCTGGTGTGCAGTGTTAGATAAACCGCGACTTGAACGTTTTGTTTTGGACGCGGCCAGCTGGGTCGACCGCGTAGCACCAACAACTTTAACAGAAATGGATAACCACACTTTTGATGGCCACGAAGGGGTATAACGTGCTTGGTTGCAAATTGAAAGCCAAATCTCAAGTTTGTGATATGTAAACAGGGTCCGGCGAATAATGTGCGGAGGACATCCATACGACCAACGTTAGCAACCATTCCCTCTGGTATTGGCATGGATAACTTGGCATTTGAAACTTCTGAAGATGTAAGTCTGATTCCAGCAATTTTGAGAACCAATGCAATCGAGGTCTAACATTTTCCACAAAAAAGATATTGAGGCACCAGGCAGCTGGTGGAAATCTACGAGTAGGCAATACGGAGTCGAAAATGCGTGCCAGCCTCCGTCGACTTGGAGCCGGAGCTAGGCGATTGACTAACGAAGCCGTCCCGCGTTTAGCTAATTATAGCAACATCTTTCAGATGGCCACAACAGGAACACGGCCAACTATGGAAGAACTTCACGAGTCTATTGTCGAGGAAAAGGTATGCACTACATCAGCAATCAGCCACCTTCTATCCAACGTGCTATCCTTGAATTTCACTACCCTTACAATCGGAAAGTACCATGTTCACTGACAAACGTAATATTTTGCACGGCCGGACAACGACAGCCAGCTAGTAGGGGAATAAATGGAGAGGAACAGATTCCGCGTCAAAAATTCGGCTGGATCGAAGGCGTTCTCATCCGCAACATGTTGAACATTTGGGGTGTCATGCTTTTCCTCCGCATTTCTTGGGTAGTAGCCCTCGCTGGAATCTGTAAGTACAATTGCCTTCATATTTACTGTAAACGTTACTAAATTCCACGTATGAATTCACGAACAGGGCAAACACTAATCATTATCGGCATATCGACATTCGTTACCTTTGTGACCGCCCTGTCTACGTCGGCTATCGTAACTAACGGCGAAATCGGAGGAGGTGAAATCTGTTTTATTCAAATCATTGAAAATTACCATTATATAAACAACATTATTGTGTGCGGGTGCTAAGGAGGAACTTACTACGTAATGAGCCGCATTTTGGGTCCAGAATGGGGCGGCTCGATAGGCATTCTTTTTGCCCTGGCCAATGCAATTAATGCTTCCTTAAACGTCGTCGGTTTCTGCCAGACATTGCAAGACACCATGAAAAATTACGGTGGCTACACTATTATTGACGGAGGGATCAATGACACAAGGATTCTCGGGACGATCTTGATGATACTAGTCTGGGCTCTGTGTGGCCTAGGAACAAAATACGAAAGCTTGGTATGTTGTCGAAAGAGCAGCTTAAGCATTAAAGATATTAGCTTTTGGTCATACAAACATGTTATTAAAATTTTTAGACACAACAAATGCTTGTGGTGATTTTGGCCGTGGCTTTAGCCAATTTCTTTGTTGGCAGCTTCATTGGCCCACAATCGGATTTGTCTCAAGCTCGAGGATACTTGGGATATCGATGTAAAACATTTTTTTAAACTTTTAAGATTTTTTACTCACCACCTAACTGTTCAAATTGATTGAAAAGTGGATTTAATTCAAGAAAATTGGGATTCCGGCTATGTATTCAACAGTGGCATGATGCAAGATTTCTTTTCCGTTTTTGCCGTTTATTTCCCAGCCGGAATCGGAATTCTGGCCGGTGCTAACATCTCAGGTGATCTAAAGGTAATCTACCACTTTTGAATGGTTTAATTTTATCGAGTGTCGCGTAATAACATGCTCTACGTGTGATTTACTGAAGGACCCCAGTGACGCTATACCAAAAGGAACTATTTGGGCTATAATCAGTACAAGGTCTGACAATCCCGATATAATTTTCGCTGAAAAGTTAGATCTTTACCTGTTGGGCAGAAGGGAAATAATGAATTGTTTAATTTTTATTATTGCAGCATTTCGTACGCCATTGTGGCCATCGTATGTGCTGCAACCACCAAACGACAAGCCACAGGCAGTGTTGAAGATTTTCATAACGGCACATTTCTGAATTGCGGGCCCACAAATTGCACTTATGGCTCCTATAATGACTACCAGGTTTGACTTACCGACTGAACTAGAAGCGTTGTGATAATCACGTCATTTTCTGTGTGATTGAAATATTTATAGTTGATGACACTGATTTCGGCATACGGGCCCCTCAACTACGCAGGATGTTTCGCCGCCACGCTCAGTACGGCGTTGGCTAGCTACATTTCTTGTCCAAAACTGCTTCAGGTTATCGGTGATGATAAACTCTATCCACACTGGATGGTTGGCTGGATGACTAAAGGTTACGGCAAATCGCAAGAGCCCCATCTTGCTTACCTGTTCACATTTTTCCTTGCTCTTGGCTTCATCTTGATTGGTAAGTTGCGTACAACTTCATGCTTTTATGGAAGAGAGAAAAAATTTTTTAATCGTTACTGTTCTATAGCTCAATTGGACATGATCGCCCTTTTAATTTCCGATCTGTTCTTGATCACATTCGCATTCTTAAATTATGCCTGTTTTCACGTCGATCTCGTTCAACCTGTAGGCTGGCGTCCTACGTTCAAGGTATACACTCCGCTTATTTTCATTCCAACTAATCGATCTCGAACTCATCTTTTTCTTTTTCTTTCGTGACAGTATTACAACAAATGGCTGAGTTTGTTTTGTGCCTGCCTATGCATCGCCATCATGTTTATGATTGACTGGAAAGTGGCGTTAGTGACTCTTGCCATCGTCTTTCTGTTCTATTTCATTGTGCTTTATCGCAAACCGGGTTCGTTGACAAGAACAATTTGAAAAGGCACCAGTAATCATTGAATGGTATGTCTTCTTCATCACAGACGTCAACTGGGGTACGTCGTCACAGGCGATGAATTTGCAAGATGCTTTGACTAGTATTCAACAGCTGATGCACATCGAAGAGCACGTCAAGAACTACCAGCCACACATTTTAGCCCTCACTGGTTCACCAAGGGCTCGGCCGGCCCTTGTCGACTTTGCTTATCTCATTTGTAAAAAGAATTCTATGCTCGTCTGCGGAAATGTCATTGAGGTAAACAACTGAAGGCACATTTCACAAAATTCGATCTATAATTTGTATTCAAACAGGGCAAGATTACCACCAAAATGCGTGGAGAGATTTTACAAAAGTCGTACAAACATTTGCGCAAAAATGATATCAAAGGATTCTGTACTCTCATTGGCAATGTTGACCTCCCAACAGGCGTATCTGCCATGTTAGAGGTGGCAGGTGTCGGCAAAATCAGACCAAACATTTTATTCATCGGCTATAAGAACGACTGGCGTGTCTGTGATAGCCAATCGTTGAAGCAGTACTTTGCCACAATACAGTCAGTATCACTACACTTGCACAATCATTTCAGATGTTCATTTTAACCAAAATTTGTGTTACAGTGTCGGATTCAGTTTGCATGTTGGTGTTGCTATCTTACGCGTATCGGAAGGGCTCGATTATTCCGCAATATTGGGCGACGCGGACGAGTTAAACGCCAGTTCGACTGGAGATAGACCCTCGAGCATGATTGAAAGCCCCCCTGGAACACCGGACATTGAGAGACACACGGGCATCAACGATTCACCGTTGGGTAACGCGACCGACACACCAAAGGACACAAAAAAAGGGAAAAAGTCCAAAAAGGATTTCAAACTCGTGTAAGTTCCTTGAAAGACACCTAGCATAACCGTGCACGAAATTAACTGGCCATTTGGAACAGGGGAAGTGACGGCAATGAGCTCCCGCGACATATTTGCAATAACATCACTAGATTTCAAAAAAAGCAGCTGCAAGGAACCATTGACGTTTGGTGGCTCTACGACGACGGAGGTAAACTAACGCACCAAATCGAGTTGTTTTTCTTTGATTACATCACAAAAATTGTTCGCAGGACTGACTCTACTGCTGCCATACATTATCAGTACACGATCGAATTGGGCAGCGTGCCAGTTACGTGTTTTCTGCACGGCGAGCAATCACGATGAAGTAGAGAAAGAAAGAGAAGGGTATGTCCACCTTTAAAAGACAGCAACTACGCCACTAAAACTTGAAATCATTTCAATCGGTTAGGATGGCGGCCTTGTTGGACAAATTCCGTATCGACTACTCTGATCTGATAGTCATCACGGACTTGAGCAAACCTCCAAAAGAGTCAACAAGGAACTGGTTTGACGGTCTCATCCGCCCCTTCATCCGGCGAGAAGAGCTCTCTGGTAACGCCAACCAATTTGAACTAATTTAAACAAGAGAGATGTTAACACATTTTATGTGCAAACAGAAACGGAACGGTCGTCATTACAGGCCAAAACGGATCGACATTGCAGACTTAGGGAGTTGGTAGTCGATCATTCCTCCGATTCCAATCTGGTCGTCATGTGAGTCCTATCGAATTGTTTGCATTTGTCGCATGAAAGTTCACTAACCAAACTTGCTGGTTTGTTTCAATAGGACTTTACCGATTGCACGAAAGGAGGCCGTTAGTGCACCCATGTACATGGCTTGGTTAGAAACGTTGACTGCCAATATGCCGCCATTCTTGCTCGTTCGTGGAAATCAAACGTCCGTTCTGACGTTCTACGCTTAAACAATTCTTCCATCAGACTGTGGCAGATCTGATTGTCTATCGGTGGAACGTTATCACATAGCATATGTAAAATATGCTCCACATCGTCGTCCTACACGTAAATTCGAAAGAACCTAACACTATAACGTAAGTGTAAAAACAAAAAAGAGTTTTGAATTTTAAAGAACTGCACCTATATTGTCTTCTTCTGATCCTCGAGTTCAAACGGGGATAATGTGGCAGACCGTTAGATAATAATACATGACATCGCGAATGCTCCGTAGCTCTTAACTCGTTACGATCCCCATAAATAAGTCCGTGCAGTTTTTTTTTTATTGTAAACAATCTAGTAAGCATCAAATCCGTTAGGTTTTTCTTGACAGGGAAAACCCTCTTTCACCTCCATGCGTACTAAAGCGTGAGCGGTCATAATTTTCGGCTGAAATTGGCTGTAATCCCATAGAGAAAGAGGTCAATCATTGGTCAAAGTTTCAATTTAAAATGTATAACTAGCCGTTGAGAAATTTTGTTTCTGCGGGAAATGAGAGCCAAGAGATTGTATAATGAAGTATTATAGCAAATCACGAGACGTAAGAATAAATCCCAGTTTGATCACATATACATGAAAACAGTGTTTTTCAATCGGGTCTAACCGGTTTTTATTCCGTCTATCGTCGCTCAACCAAAACTATTTTTCAAACATTTATTTGATTCTACTCTTTAAAAAACATCCAGCCAACCTGACCGGTATTTCAACTAGATAAGAATGTAACACCCTCTGGCTAAAGCTAGGTTTCCAGATGTTGCACTCTCCCTCGAGATTGGGCCGGATTGGGCATAGTATAACCACTCGCTTTGTGCGTATCAAAGATAATATCCGTTTTTAAAAAACTCTTATTCGGTTTCGTACATAGGCGAAGAGAATTTTTGTTTGGGTGTCTCCAAAAAGGAAAGGAAAGTGTTTTTCCTTAGCATCGATTAAGGCGACATGATGACGAATTGCTTTGATTAAATAAGGGCACGTTGGATCGGGCCAAAAGGTGGACACCAATAGGAGCAGAACGAGAAACATTTCAAACCAGCTTGCGACAATCGTAAAGGGTGGAGTTTATACGCACTCCATTACCGAGCTTATATAAAGAAAGACATGGCTTTCACGGCCGTGTATTCGTTGGATCAACTCAGAAGCAAAATTTGGAAGCTAGTGATCGAATATGTCGAAAGATGAAACGGCTGGTGATGGAGGCACGTGTGGTATTCGTATTTTAGTGGATCCCCCATCGAACCATCCGTCGGAAGATGTGCGCAATTCCGGCAATCACTCGTCAATGGCGACCCTTTCATCCGGAGCAGTTCAAGATGCTCACCAAGAAGCTGGAATCCAACTGGAGGTATTGTACGGTTTTTACATAACGTGATTATGAAATTTATTGATTCCTGGTAAAATTAGACGCTAGAAATTCCTAATCATAGAAGAAGATCGACCATCGTTCCACCGAATTTGCCCACAGTTCCATACGGTGTCGAAATGACCAGCGAAGCATTCGGAACATCTGACGTTGGCAATGAAGGGAAAGACTCTGGAGATCAGCAAGAGGTACTTGAAGCTTGAAAATTGTATTTAACTGCTCATTTCATCACTTTGAAATACATTTAGACGATAGAATTCCCGAACCACAGACGAAGGTCCACCATCTTACCACCAAGTCTGGCAACTGTTCCATCCGGAGTTGAAATGGATAACGAAGCATTCACGTTAGCCGACGAGGTCTGTTAATTATTATGTTGACTCTCAAACACAAATTAACGTTATGACATTTCATTATTTTTAGCCAAGTATTTCAGCCATTCCGCCCTCACGTCGTGCGTCTCTGATTGACACGAATTCGCAAAACAGTTTCCGTTTAGGTCGGATCCAATCAAGTCTCAGACGATTTGGAATGAACCTGAGCCGGAGAGGTTCGACCTCTACCAATACGGAAACAGTTCCACGGATTGCAAACTACATCAACTTTTTCAACATTCGTTCCAATTCACGTCCGACGTTGGAAGAATTACACGAACCTGTTTCACGAAGACAAAATGTAACCTACTGTTATGATGCATTTGTATTCCTGTTCAAAATCAATATGAATAACAACAGGTTGCTAGCGTGGATCCTAACAAGGAGATACCGGAGCCTGTGGGCGACAAGTTCGGATGGATCGAAGGTGTGCTCATCCGCAACACGTTGAGCATTTGGGGTATTATGCTCTTCCTCCGAATCTCATGGGTTGTGGCTCTCTCAGGGATATGTAAGTTCTCATTTCCTCTACATATTTTTACAAGTATGATTATTTTGCTGATTGATTGAAATGCAGGGCAGACTTTAATCATTATAGCCATTTCTACATTTATCACCTTGATGACGGCACTTTCCATGTCGGCCATCGCTACGAACGGTGAAATAGGAGGAGGTAAACGTCCGCTTTTGTTTGTTCTTCTAGTGATGGCTTATCAAATAGATATTGTGATCTGGAATTTAACAACTAGGTGGGACTTACTACGTCATGAGCCGCGTATTGGGACCTGAGTTTGGCGGTTCAATCGGAGTAATTTTTGCCATCGCCAATGCGATTAACGCGTCGCTAAATGTAGTCGGTTTCTGCCAATCAGTTCAGGATGTCATGAGGAATTATGGCGGTGGGGCGATTATCGTCGACGGAGCTGACAATGACATCCGTAAGCATTACACAGTTCAAACAGCAGATCAAAATTTATAATACTTATCTGCCATGTTATAGGTATTATTGGATCGATTACAATGATTGCCGTTTGCGCTCTGTGTGGGCTTGGAGCTAAATACGAAGCAAAGGTAATCCTTGATTGGTGTTTGAAATAGTACGTTTCGAAGCTAAACTTCTTTTATCCGAAAATTTTAGACGCAGGGAGTGATGTTGGTTATTCTCCTGGTAGCATTGTCCAATTTCCTTGTCGGCAGCATAATGGGCCCTGGCAGTTCTGAACAGAAGCAAGCCAAAGGATTTCTTGGCTATGACTGTAGGGTAAAACAAACAATAAGAATTCATGTTTGCATGAATTAATGAGAAACATCTCCTTGATATAGTGGATCTCATCCGCGAGAACTGGAGCCCTGGCTATACGTTCACCGATGGACAAATGCAAGATTTCTTTTCAGTGTTTTCAGTCTACTTCCCAGCTGGTATTGGCATCTTATCCGGGGCCAATGTTTCCGGTGATTTAAAGGTAATTCTTTTAAAATATTAAATACTTAAGCGTCCTCAACACATCGGCATTCTTCCAGGACCCCAACAGCGCCATACCTAAAGGTACAATCCTTGCCATTTGTATCACTAGCTTCTCTTACGCTGTTGTGGCTATCATATGTGGAGCAACTATGAAAAGGGCAGGTGAGTTTCATCCACAAATCAAGACTGCTCAACTGAATTTATTGAACTTGATTGTTAGCTACCGGCAGCGTGGACGATTTTCGAAACGGAACTCATTTGGACTGCGTTTCCAACAACTGTACTTACGGGATTTACTACGACTACCAAGTAATCAACCAGCAAACCCAATTGAAATTTAAATTACTGATTTAAGAGATAGTCTTCCACACGATTGTAACAGGCGATGACGCTGATTTCGGGTTTCGGTCCGTTAAACTACGCCGGATGCTTTGCTGCTAGTCTTAGCTCAGCTCTGGCTAGTTACGTCTCTTGCCCAAAACTGTTGCAGGTCATCGCTGACGACAAGCTCTATCCTTACTGGTTAGTTGGCGTTCTGGGTAAAGGTTACGGCAAATCTAACGAACCGATAAGAGCATACGCTTTTACTTTCGTCCTAGCACTCGTTTTCGTCTTGATCGGTAAGACTTCCTTTTTTAAAAATATTCAAATGCAACCTGTTGTAATTTGCTGTTTTGCTTCATCGCAGCTCATTTGGACGTGATTGCTTTGCTGATTTCTAATTTTTTCCTGGCCACGTTCGCCCTCATGAATTATTCGACGTTTCACGTCAGTCTGGTCAAGCCAATCGGTTGGCGACCCACCTTTAAGGTACACAGGAAACGTGTGAAACGAGCAATTGTCACAACACCATTTGCATTATAAGCTCACTTGTATGCACCGGAGCGTTCAGCTCATTCTGTAGAGACGGCGCGTTGTGTTTGAACGTGACGAACGCTGACACGAATTCCAATCAGAGCGCAATTGAAATGGATTACGTGATCTGTATGGCACTTATAGGGATAGAAAATTGTTTCGTTAAATATTCAATTAGCTGGACGCGTGACCTGACAGTAAAGGATGATTAATAATTATTTTACTTTAACAGTACTACAACATGTGGTTGAGCTTACTAACAGCTGCCTTATGCGTGGTTGGTATGTTTTTGATAAGCTGGCCAGTGGCTCTCATCACCATAGCCATCGTCCTCTTTTTCTACCTCGTCGTTCACTACAGAAAACCAGGTAGATAGCATAAAACGCAAATTCATTAAGTTATATTAACTCTTTAACGCAAAAGAGGTCAACTGGGGATCATCAAGCCAAGCGCAGACGTACAGTGAAGCATTGTCTAGCATCCAGCAGTTGGTGCACGTCGAGGATCACGTTAAAAACTACAGGCCACAGATTTTGGCTTTGACTGGGCATCCGGCTTCTCGGCCAGCTCTAGTCGATTTTGCGTATCTGATCTGCAAGAAGAATTCCTTACTCATCTGCGCTAATATTATGAGAGTGAGTTCTTATTTTGGATGAAACAAAATGTATAAATTCATTGCCTCGCTTTTCGCTATGTAGGGCCACCAATCTTCAAACGATCGCAGTCAAATAAGCAAAAAAGCTTATCAATATTTATGGGATCACAGGATTAATGGATTTTTCTCACTCGTTAACGACGTGAACTTGCAACAAGGAACCTCAGCTCTCCTCCAAGCCGCAGGTGTGGGTAAAATGAAACCCAACATCTTGTTGCTCGGTTTCAAGAACGATTGGCAAGTCTGCGAACATCACTCTCTCGACCACTACTTTGCTGCCATACAGTCAGTAGTAGCCCTCGATTCATTTCAAATTCAATTTTTTAACTAATTAACTTTTACTTTAGCACGGGCTTTGATCTGCACGTAGCAGTGGCCATTCTCCGTACGCCGGAAGGTCTGGATTACACCGCAATGTTAACTGATTTAGATGACGGGGATCATATCCTTAACACGTTGGGTAACTTACATCGGTCATCATCCTCAGGTATGGACGTTAATTAGTTTGATACGTATCTGTCTCTCCCTGACTCTGAGTTCATTGTTAACAACGTAAAGCAAGCACAATCAGCATGGATTCCGGGTCAGGATCAGAAACCACCGTGGGAAACCAAGACGAGGCGGTGCAAATCGAAGTGGAACGTAAAAGAACAAGAAAACGATCCAAATTGGATTCTCCGATATTAACGTAAGCTTAAAAAAGAGCATTTTCATATAACTTTCTAACACAATTTTAATGAATCGAAAAGGGATCGACGAGGGAAGGAGTTGCCAAAGCACATCGTTACTTGCATTACCACTTTCCGACGCAAACAACGAAGAGGTTTGATCGACGTCTGGTGGCTCTACGACGACGGAGGTAATCCATTCTTTTCCCTGAGCCTCCGGAAATAAGAAAAGGACATATTAATGTGTTAATTTGATGTACACATTTCAGGGTTGACGTTGTTACTTCCACACATTATCCATACGAGATCGAACTGGTCTTCGTGCAAGTTACGTGTGTTTTGCGTCGCAACGGGACAGGAAGATTTAGAAAACGAACGGAAAGGGTAAATCAATATCCGGAAATTCGAAAAAGATATCCTTTTTGAACAAATCTTCCTTTACGTACAGGATGGCTGCTCTCTTAGCTAAATTTCGAATCACCTATTCGGATTTGACCGTCATTAAAGACATCAAACAACCACCTAAAGAGCCGACGAAAACATGGTTTGATGGCCTCATCCGGGATTTTGTTGGCCGTGACCAACTGCCAGGTATACGTGCCTTTCTGTTTGTACGAAAACACACTCATCATAATTTTTGATCCCATTTTTAGTAACAGAACTGGTTGCTATGCGTGCCAAAACCGATCGCCATCTGAGATTGCGAGAGCTGTTGATCGAGCATTCTTCCCAATCCAATTTGGTAGTAATGTAAGCGAATCAATCTCAATACGAATAGTTTAGAACATTTTTTTTATCCAATTCTCTTATTAATCAACAATTAATTAAAGGACACTACCGATGCCCCGTAAAGGAACTATCGGCGCCCCACTCTACATGGCTTGGTTGGAGACCTTGTCCGCCAATATGCCACCCTTTTTGCTGATAAGAGGCAACCAATCGTCTGTTCTGACCTTCTATTCTTAATACCAAAATCGGCAGAGAGTCTCATGAAAAAAAAAAATCGAACCGCAAACAATCCGGTTCATTATAAAGCGCTATAGAGTCTATATCATGTTAACTAAAACTATTGTAACAACCTTGTTATAGTTATTTCAAAGTCTCTTTCTTTGAGACGATAGCAAAACCAAATGCGGAAAAAAACATTAAACGAATGGCGTCCTAACTGTTGTTTTGCTTCTGGGCTACGTTTAAAGATTTTTCTTGTACCGTGGTACCAAGGCCGCTAAAAACTGTCGGCCTATAGTTACTCGTTTTTTCTCTTTCCATGGCCGACGGGCAGGTAAAACATCACCGGGAAAAACCACACGGCACAGCCTGGTTTTGCTACGACCATCGTTTAGGTCATGGAACAAGTCATAAAACAAGAGCAGACTTATAAATATACCGATATGGTTGTGACAACACCCGGAACTCTGCGTGTCTTTAATTTATTGCTGATTTTTGCGTGGACAGTCCATTTCATCTTGGGTATATAGAACACAGAAAAAGAAGGAGAGCAAACTGTAGCCTTGGAAGACGACGATCTTTGGAGGGCCAGACACGCAAGTGCCAAGTGAAAGTTCATGTTTTCTCCCCAGCAGATTTTTTTCTTTGTACTTTCAAACGGACTGATAAAATTTGCAAGTTTCCCAACAGCGTTTTGAAAAGAAACTGGTTTTGATTATCGCTGTAGCCAAACACGTGAGTGTTGAAATCCCCAGATCTTGACATTAATCGTAGGATGCATGCAGATTATGACGTTGTTCTCCTCGGGCAAGGATGTGGGGCTAATATCCTGATCAAACCGGATCGCGGGTGTAGGAGAGATATCGGAAACTGTCATAAACACCTGAGATTAGATTGTTAATAAGCACGAGATCAACACAGATTACTTCGTACGACGTAGTCTCATCTCATCGTCCTTTTAATACTCTTGATTCTCACGGAACTAATAAACTGTGATACGTGCTTCTTCGTTAATTGAATCTACCTTACGCACTCACGTACCGAACGATCTTTGTAATCAACCGGGGCATTGAGTTATCAAGCACACGACACGAGCGTAATCAGTAAACAGGTTCATATACTAACTAGCATGAGGAAACGAACTCTTCGCACGTCGACATGAAAATGCCTTACTAACTGCGTCATTTAAAGCCCCCCCTCCCCCCCGCAGGCCGTAGAGATGAGGTAGAAACTCAAATTTGTTAAATACAGTCATGGACTTGGGTCTGGGGACAAACACGTATAAGTCAACGTAGGCAGACGTTGTATGTTGCGACATCCAGAAACCACAATTGCACACAATTTAGTTTTGATTCTCTTTTACTTATTTCTTTTCAGAGAATCAATAGAAATGTTTGGGTGGAGTGGAGAACATGAGTTTGAAGAACTGGGTCAAGGAATTTATGTGAACAGCAGCCAGACCTAAAACAAGAAGGCCTATATTTTATTCAATTGGAAATGCATCAACCATCCTGTCTGTCTGGAGTTTTTTCTTACGATTTGATTCGCAAAAAAAACATTGATCAACTGGTTCATAACACCAAAAGAAATATTCATAGAATTTTCCCAGCTGTGTGATGAATGTGTACGGATACATATATGAAAGCGTAAAAAAGCATATTCTTGTGCATGGGATCTCCAGTGGCGATAAACAAAGCTTTTAACAGTTGCGAAACCTGCGGAGCAGTAAAATGTGATAGTTAGTCTATACCTTTCTTTAGGGTGCGACCTCAAGTCCAGTTTTCAAGCCACTGCATGCACGTAGCGAAGCTTTGCATGTTAAACATGCTAAGAACAGGATAAGACATTGACAGAGAGTACGATATTAGGTCAAGTTTGCTGATGAACTAACTTATTTGGTATGTCGCATGATGTAATTTTTCTTTGGCAATTTTCGTCGTTGTTTGTAGTGCTAATGGCTCGAAGGTTATCTACTCGTCCTTTACATGGTATACGTCGCAGAGATTTCACGTGCCTTGATTCAATTAGGCGATTTTATCCGGTCGAGCAACAAGAGCCCAGAAAAAGACTATCGATCTTGAAACTTGTTGTTTCAATATTGTTAATTCGGAAATTTCATCGCAATAATAAAAATGAATACGAGCATTTTATGAGTGTTTAGCAAACGGTAAACGTGGAAGAACACAGCAGCTCTTTGCTCGTTATGAAGGTCGCTACGCCAGCGATAACAAATCGGTCATGAACAGCAAATTCATGTAAAGGGGTTTCCAAAACGAATGTTGATCAGTTTATTTTTATCACGAAACGGGATATGAAATTAATAATAAATAAAAAGCGGCAGCTTTTATACACAAACACCGGATATATGTGTAACAGATACAGATAAGCGCTCGATAATTGCAGGATGTATATAGGCGTGCACGGCGGATGGAAAAAAACGTGTTGACACACAAACAAGACACACACATACACACACGAAATACCGTATTATTTTACCGCCAAGAATATAAAAGAACCGGTTTGTGTTTGCTATTGATGAGGGACACGAGACGCACAGGTAACAAGAGGCAGCGCGGTGGGGGCTATAACGTAATACAGAGAGAGAGCGTGTAAAGTACACTCGCACCGAACCCAGAAGGTGTTCCAAGGACTCGCAATCCAATAAAAAGGCCAGCAAGTGAAAGGAATAAAGTCCAATTCACTTTCATCCTCTGCCGAGATATACTCCTTGTTAAAATACGTGTCCCGCCATCATTTTCTGTCGACCAACAATGGCCCGTTCCTTGGCCGGCGTTATCGATTGAACTCAAGTTCTTTTTCTTTCGAACCTTCTTTTTCATTTCACTCTCTATCACCGTGGACTATATTCTCAATTTAAACCCTACTTTCTTATAAAGTAAACAAAATGGAGAGCCAGCATCACTTAGATGCCGGAAGTGACATCGTCCTACCCAATCAAATTCTGGACGAGGATTCTAATCGTCATCAACCTCAGCGTATTTCTCGTTTCAGTATCCAGCGACTGGACACTAGTGAAATGATGATGGTCAATATGCCAAGACGTAGGGCATCAGTGAATCATGGCCAGCAATCAAATGCCAACCGGTCCGAATTTACCGCTTCTTCCTACGTTACCGTTGATGACATCAATGTTTCGCAACCTGCCCGTCCGTCGGCCAATGGATGCATTGGAAGCATCCGTGAACATTCTAAAGGGTTCGTACTTTTTGTTTTCCTAAAAAAACAAAAAAAAATTGATGGATTTCGAATTGTCAATAGAGTTGGTTTATTGCCGGCTGTTCTTGACCAGAACCGCTACGGAAGTGCCTTAAAAGCCCATCTACGTGATAGCGTCCGAACGAACAGGCCTTTACGACACCATTTGAGTCGTGAAACTCTACCATCTTTGGACAACTATCAAGCGCACTCTGTTGCAGCCCGGGCTACCCTGGACGAATTACATCTGGGGACAGACCATGGCATCCAACGGGTATATTTCAAAAATTATTTTATTGCTACATGAATGGAGATGTATAGCCATGTCATTGATGTAGACCATAGTATTTCAGTGGAACGAACGGAGAAAAAGGAAGTAGGACACAGGCCTTTCGCTTGTAATGTTTAAGTTGAATTCGCGGGGGGTAGAAAAGCCTTCGAGTTGTGTGTTTTGTGAACAATTTAGTCATTTACGAATCCAGAACGAGGACAAGTTCACGCCGGTCATTAACCACAATATCGGCAAACAATCTAACGCCTTTGAACATCGTTTTCTGTATAGAAAGAGAAAATCTATAAGAGCGCAGGCACAATCCTTTTCTTTCGGACTTTCAGTTTTCTTATAGCCGACAGCCATTGAAGCAAGGACTCGTAAAAAGTAAACCATGGGAAACCAAGGCTTTTTTTTACTTAATTGCTTATTCTCAATCAATGGTCATCGGAGATTGTACCTAAATAGTTATTCACGTAAGTCAATCGTCACGACCAAGATCGTCCTATATTTGTTTAACATTTTTCTTGATTTTTCTTGAACATGAAATGTAAACTGGCGGAAAAAAAGGTGCCTGACCGTAATCACTAATTACAGAAAATAGCCACTTACTTATACTCACGCTCCCTCACGCCTTCACAAACCAGTTCCCCTTTTTCTCAGATAATTTTCTTTCTCTTGGATGTCGGCACCTTGAGCCATGATTGTTAAAAACCGCAACTTAAAATGCTGTTGGGCGTAATAATTGCTAGTGCTAAATAAGCATCCTATGGCGATTTCCAATTGGCAATCACCGTTAACTATTTCCAAACGAGAGCAAACTCAATTATCCCTAGTCCATTAAAGCAAAAACAGTGAATATGCAAACTCTGTTTTTATCAAAGCATAACCCAGAACAAATGTTTAACCTGCGACAAACTTGTTATTATGTGCAGAATGGAACTTCTGGAACAGACACGGCTGCCGGCGGTATGAAATTCGGCTGGATTCAAGGCGTTTTCATCCGATGCCTTCTCAACATCTGGGGCGTTATGCTCTTCCTTCGTCTATCGTGGGTCGTGGCCGAGGCCGGAATCGGCCAAGCCATTCTGATCGTCCTGCTGGCCACGGCCGTCACATCACTCACAGCTCTGTCCATGTCGGCCATCAGTACCAACGGCCAAATTAAAGGCGGAGGAACGTACTACATGATATCGCGCTCGCTTGGCCCTGAATTCGGAGCAGCTATTGGCATCATTTTCGCTTTGGCGAATGCAGTGGCCGTTTCACTTCACACGGTCGGTTTCTGCGAGGCGCTCAACGACATGCTCGAAGAGCTCGGAGTCCAAATTGTCGATGGGGATCTCAATGATATCCGAATCGTTGGATCCGTAACGCTCATTGTCCTAGCCATGATCGTGGGCATCGGAATGGAATGGGAGGCCAAAGTAAGTGATAATTTGTTTACGGTTCATTTAAATGTTTATTAATTTTATGTTTGGCCATTCGTTTTTACAGGCCCAGTTGTTTTTTATGGGTATTCTAGTAGTGGCGTTGGCTAATTTTATATTCGGAAGTTTCATTGGCCCTACTGACGCAGAAAAATTTTCCAAAGGCTTCATCGGATACGATTGTAAAGATTCAATATTTATCATTCCGGAATGAAGCGAGTTTGTGGTTGATTGTGTCTCTCGTTCTAGTTGAATTGCTGTCGTCCAATTTCTATTCCGACTATCGCGTTTTCGATGGATTCCAGCAGAACTTTTTCTCCGTCTTCTCCATTTTCTTTCCAGCCGCCACCGGCATTTTGGCTGGGGCCAATATCTCTGGCGATCTAAAGGTATTCAACTCCCATGTCGTTATTACATTTAAAAACTCTTTTTTAAAAAACGTTTTAACTGCAGGATCCTTCAGTAGCTATCCCTAAAGGCACTTTACTAGCCATCGCCGTTACGTCCATCTCGTACATCGTATTCGCCGTAATCGCCGGAGCTACTGTTCTTCGTGATGCCACGGGAATCCCGACTGATTACAACGACACTGCTACGTTGAATAATTACATCGAACTGTGCCTGGAACAGGATTGTGAATGGGGACTGCACAACAGTTTCCAAGTCATGACTTTAGTTTCGGCTTTTGGGCCTCTCAATTACGCCGGATGTTTTGCCGCGACTCTCAGCTCGGCTTTGGCCTGTTTCGTCTCGGCTCCTAAAGTGTTCCAGGCTTTATGTCAAGATCGCCTCTTTCCCCATTTGCAATATTTCGCAAAGGGTTACGGCAAGAGTCAGGAGCCTCTTCGTGCCTACATCCTGACTTTCGTCATCGCCTTGGCTTGCGTTCTCATCGGTTAGTAAACACAACAATTTATAGATTGAAATCTTTCATGTAGATTAATTTGTGTAATTGTCTTTATAGCACAACTGAACATCATTGCACCACTAATTACCAACTGTTATTTGGCGTCTTACGCCCTTGTCAATTTCTCCACGTTTCACATCGATTTGATCCAGCCGGTCGGATGGCGTCCTACCTTTCGCTATTACAACAAATGGCTCAGTCTGTTGGGTTTCGGTCTTTCTGTGTCGGCCATGTTCTTGTGCAGCTGGCCCACAGCTCTCGTGACGTCCACTGTCGTCATGACGTTGTTTCTTATAGTCAAGTATCGTAAACCAGGTAAATTCTATCCAATAAAAATTATTCCGCCTGATGCTAACAATCTATCTGATTATGCAGATGTCAACTGGGGCTCTTCTGGACAAGCACAGGTTTACAAGACAGCGTTAATCACTGTCCAACAGCTGAGTAACATTGAAGAACACGTGAAAACGTACACGCCCCAAATTCTCGTCATGACCGGATTGCCAAACATGCGACCCTCCCTCGTCGATTTTGCTTATCTCCTCTGCAAAAACAATTCCTTGATGGTGTGCGGTGATATCTTGAAAGTATGTTTCATAGTTCGTACTCAAGCAAGAGCTTATTTTTAATCGTTTTTTCTTTTTGAAATAGGAACGGCAAAATCATAAACAACGTTCGCTGAGGATCAAAAAGTCTTCGTGCTGGCTACGTGCTCACAAAACTAAGGCATTTTATTCGTTGATGGATAACTTATCGTTCCCAAATGGAGTCGGAGCTTTGCTGCAGGCCACGGGAGTTGGGAAAATGAAACCCAACATTCTATTACTCGGCTTCCAGAGCGAATGGCGTACAAACAAAAACAGCGAAATTGACGACTACTGTGCTGCTATCAAGTCAGACTGAGAAGCTTAAATTTTTTGCATTTTCCTGTTTAACAATGAACTTTTTTTGCGTTCTGTTTAGCACGGCGCTGGAAATGAATGTCGCAGTTGCAGTGCTACGCGTCCAGGAAGGGCTCGATTACACTGGAATTATTGGAGATTTTGTCATGGATGAGTATAGCAATGGAAAACAAAAGCAGGAAGGTATCGACAACCCTCAGTACATCAATACACTAGAGGGTAGCACGGCATCAACTGGGGCACCATATAGTAAGCACGATCTCATTGCTTTATGTGTATCACTCTTTGAAGAGTTTCATGTTGTATGTTGAATACTTTGACAGCCATCACTGGAAGTATGAATAGCTCCATTTCCGAGTACACGCTGGATGAGACGCGAGGTGGAAAAATAAGGCGGAACAAGATAGCTTTGTCACCGATGGAAAGCAACATGACTTCCGTCTCTTCAGTGGAACAGAAGCGGATGAAAAAATCGCGTGTATTGTTCAGGTAGGTAATTGAGAAATGAACATCTATCAACGCCCACTTGAAATGTCTTTTTGTTGAAATTTTAAAAGGGATCCTCAAGGTAACGAGTTGCCTGCCGAAGTGCAGTTCAGCATTTGTCGTTTCCGCTTGAAGCAAAAACGGGGCACCATCGATGTGTGGTGGCTCTACGACGACGGTGGACTCTCGATGTTATTGCCCCACATCTTGACCACACGTTCGAACTGGGCCAATTCCAAACTACGCGTTTTCTGCCTGGCGGATGCGAACGAAGAGCAGCACAGTAAACAGCAAAGGTAGATCATTGTACGTAAATAACATTTGAGGCCAAACTGTAAACGTTTTTGTGTTTACTACATGACAGCATGAGACTATTGTTAAGTAAATTCCGCATACCTGTGTCCGATGTGGTTGTGATCCCCGATATGACATATCCGCCATCCGCACAAACGAAAAACTGGTTCGATGCGCTGACTCACGATTTCGTACGCAAAGATGACGATTCGACCAATCAAAATTCCAATGGTAAATCAAGTCAATGAAAATTCAAATGATTTATTAACCTAACTCATTTTTCTCACGAATAATCGCAACCAGTTCCAGTCATTAAAGAATCAGAGCTAATGGCTCAGAAGCCGAAAACGTTCAACTTTATGAGGCTCAGAGAATTGCTACTGCAGTATTCTACCGAAGCAAATCTCGTAGTGATGTACGTACACCTCTTTCAGTAAAGTTTAAGATTGTTGTAGTTTAACAGTGGTGCATATTCGTTTGGATTAGGACTCTGCCAATATCGCGGAAAGGAACAGTTAGTGGCCCGCTGTACATGAGCTGGTTGGAAACGCTGACAGCAAATATGCCTCCCTTCCTTCTTGTCCGTGGCAACCAGGCATCCGTCCTCACATTTTATTCTTAACTTATACAGATCTTCGTGGAGACCATAACAAGCAATGTGCGGATGCCCATCAAAAACAATAGATTCGGTGTATAGCTACAATGTTTTTCACGTCGGTGGACTTGAATCGTTTATTTTTGAAAGATGTTTTCGTATTTATCATGGACATATATCATTCTCATTTAATGTAAAGTACCCATAATAAAACTTTAATTGCTGTTTTTTTTCATTCTCGGTTTATTCCCCTAACTTGTGCGTACTCCGCGATCCCAGAGATTAAGAAAAATACCTCTTTGTAACGACGATTGTTTGAACGTAACTTAACGAATGCCAAGATGATTTCTCCAACGTGCACTCGTGCAGAACACGTAGCGATGATTGAGAAAATATTGTTGCGCGGCTATCCCCAACTAGTGGACAAATTCTCAGATAAAAAACTGTCGAGAAAAACATCCGCCTTCTGTGTCGGCGCAAAAATGATTGCATTCCTTAAACGTTTTCCACTGTCTGAATATCAAACGCAACCTGTTGTTTAAATCAAGTGGAAATTCCGTCAATCAAGCTTGTTTTTTTTTCCTTTCGAGCCGACATTGGATTTCCCCGATGAGAAAAATAAAATCAGACGGTGGCCAAAGGTCTTGTGGATGTCCAGCAGAAATTCACTGATAATCTTTGTTGCACTTGAACATGGGCTGTCCAAAGTGACGGGCGACTAAAGAAGACGAGCACAAACAGATCAAAGGGCGCTATATATCATTGACAGTATGTATACATCACGACCTTATCAGTATCTACGCTATTTGCCATGTCATGGTCTACAAACAAACTCGAGAATGTGTCGTAGACGTTATGGCGTGATCTGCATTCTACCCAAATGCTTCCCGTTTCTATCGTACCCGTTGCCAAGAGGATAAGTGCGCAATGGACTGTTACATGACATGAATCAATCACGGGTCAAACTTTGGGAAAGTCCTTAGATCTGGTTCATTGTTTTACGCTGCAAATTGGGATTTTTACACGGTTGTCAAGGGATTTCATGTGCACCTTGGCCGCGTCGGCCATGATAACTGTTACGATCAGCCAGATTTTTCCGATAACCAATAATCCTCTTATTGCTATCAGTGACACATGTTTGAACTGAAGTACCAGCACCAACAAACAACGTGTTCCAGATTTCAGGCCATAATCACCACACGGAAGTTGAGAACATTTTCTAATAGCAAGATCATCTAATGATTAATGAAAACTATTTCTTCTAATTCGTCTCCAATTAAAATTCCATTTTAATGCTAATTGTTGGTGCGTCACATAATTCAGCGCACTGGCAAACCGTGGCAAACGGCTTTTTTCATACGCCACCACATTTCATAAAAAAACCAAACTGCGGAATTATTTGACTTATCGTTCTTTTTCCCGCGGCAAATGAACCAGTTCAAATGATGGTGTCATTAAAGCTTAAAGACTTACTGTTCTTCTGAACTATATCTTTGTTATTTACCTTTACGATCTTAAAGATAATCCCAACTCTACGCCCTCGGTTCGCTTTGTGTTCCATGTATATCCACCACCGGCACCAGTATAAGGGCTGGCAATACCCTGACCAAAACCATCAGTTAATAACAACGTCTTTCGTTTCTCAATTGTGTCCCATTTGTTCTTTATACTTTACTACGATCTACGATCTACGATGGAAGAAAACGCTTTGCCTAATGTTGCAACTCTGTCAGCTAGCAGACAAGATCCTTCCAACAGGTGTCATACCGTTAATTTCAATCGTTTTGCTTTTTTAGATAGAGTCGTGTTATTTCGTATATCAGGATCACAGTACGTCTCGATGTAGCCAAACTAGAGGAGAAAAGCCACCTGCGAAACAGTGTGCGGACAACGAGGACCTTGCAAGAGCATCTGGATCGTGAAACATTGCCTTCGTCAGATAACTATCATCCCCATTTTTTGAAGATTGGATCGCGTGCAACTCTTGATGAACTTCATCTTGGTTACGTCTGTGATCAAAAGGTACTTGTACTACGTGCAGTTTATCGTATAAGTTAGATAAAAAAGGTTATTGGACTTGGTAAGTTACAGACTTTTTAGACTTTGCTTGTTTATTTCTGTCCTGATCATTATTACCTTTTTGTTTTGTGAACTATGTGTTACCCACTTATCAGGTATATGTAAATCACCAAGAGAAAGCTTTTGTTCATAGAGTTGTGACACTTGATGAGGTTATGCTTGATGAGAAAGTAAGCAATAGCCAGGTGCTACTATGGTAATATAATGTGCTAAACGTTTTGTGACGGGGCTATAACAAAGGCGAGATTCGTGCATATAATTATCTCTAGTATAAAGTCGTTTTTTTCCAATCATCCCAGCCAGTTGTTCAATTGTTTCACGCTGCAATTTACGTAGCACCTTGCATCACATAGCTATACAGATAAAAAGGTGATAATTAATATTGCATTAGGCAATTTTCTGGTGGTTCACTTTATTTTACAGGTAAGTTTATCGTACGAAAATGCATTAATAACAGGATGTTTATTTTCCCCTGCCAACAAAACTTTCCTCGTGAGTTTTCATACGTGGGGTTTTATCGTATAAGCCGAGAACGTGTATGCCTTTGCGTGTATACCTTTGATCGGTCTGCAATCGTTTGTTTACCATTTTTGATTTACAAACAACGCCTTGTTGTCTATATCGTTATTTGTTTTACAACGGTGAAAATCCTAAAGTTTTTGGGCAAATTTCCTTAGTAGCATTCCAATGCAGTGAAGTCATCTTCGTATGATAAAAAACTAAATTTTTCCCATCTTTTTTTTTTATTTTAATAAACAGACTTACATGGCCAATGAAAAAAAAATAAGAAATTCTAATTTATTGCCATTTATTACAGAATGAAGAGGCGGCACAAGAGATGGTGGCTGGAGGAGTCAAATTTGGTTGGCTTCAAGGTGTCCTCGTCCGATGTTTACTCAACATCTGGGGTGTCATGCTTTTCCTTCGTCTGTCTTGGGTTGTGGGACAAGCTGGCATCGGTGAAGCCATTCTAATCGTCTTACTGGCCACGGCTGTCACCATTATGACGGCCTTGTCGATGTCGGCCATCAGCACCAATGGTCAAATCAAAGGCGGAGGAACGTACTACATGATCTCACGAACCCTCGGCCCTGAATTCGGAGGTGCAATTGGAATCATCTTCGCGTTTGCCAACGCGATGGGCATCGCACTGCACACGGTTGGCTTCTGCGAAGCGCTTTCTGACATGCTCAAAGAGTACTGGGATATCCAGATTGTTGATGGAGGACTCAACGACATCAGAATCATTGGTTCTATCACTCTCGTTGTCTTGGGTCTCATTGTTGGCATTGGAATGGAATGGGAGGCTAAGGTATGTTATATCCCACGTATTCATGTGGTTTCATTAATGTGGGCTAACAATTTTGCATTTTGACAGGCTCAGTTATTATTTATGGGGATTTTGGTCGTTGCTTTAGCCAATTTTGTTGTGGGAAGCATCATAGGCCCTTCCTCGATGGACGAGTTAGCTAAAGGCTTCGTTGGTTACAAACGTATGGAGTATTGATTTTAAAATGGCAAGAGGTTAAAGTCTTCAACTCGTTTTGTTTGTTTTTTTCTTAGTGGAATTAGCAACGACCAATTTTTATTCCGATTATCGTGTCTCCAATGGGTTGCAGCAGAATTTCTTTTCAGTTTTTGCAATCTTTTTCCCAGCTGCTACTGGCATTTTAGCTGGTGCCAACATCTCGGGTGATTTGAAGGTAACTAGTTAACAATCGATTCAAATATAATGCATTATTTACTTCTTCCTCAACCACAGAATCCTTCCAAAGCTATTCCTATTGGTACTTTGCTGGCCATCGTCATCACATCGTTTTCGTACATCTTGTTCGCTATTATTGCCGGCGTTACTGTCATGCGTGACGCTACGGGAGACCCGGCTAATTACACTGATAATGGAACAGTAAGTGATTACATGGCAGTCTGCCTCGGCCAGGATTGCGAATGGGGACTGCAGAACAGTTACCAAGTCATGACTTTGGTATCGGCTTTCGGCCCGCTCAATTACCTCGGCTGTTTTGCTGCAACCCTCAGTTCGGCTCTGGCCTGCTTCGTTTCCGCTCCTAAAATCTTTCAGGCTTTATGCAACGATCGCATATTTCCTTATTTGCACGTCTTCGGCAAAGGATACGGCAAAAATGACGAGCCTCTTCGTGCCTATGGTCTTGCCTTTCTCATCGCTTTGGCCTGCATTCTCATTGGTATTGTTCAAAATGTTTAGACTGGACTGCTTTTCGATATCTAAAGTGCGCTTGCTTCCTACAGCCGACCTGAACACAATCGCTCCATTGATTACCAACTGCTACTTGGCGTCTTACGGACTGGTTAATTTATCCACCTTCCACGTCGATCTGTTCAAACCTGTCGGATGGCGTCCTACCTTTCGCTACTACAACAAATGGTTGAGCCTTTTAGGTTTTGCCCTCTCCCTAGCTGCCATGTTCTTGTGCAGTTGGCCAACAGCTCTCGTGACATCCGCCTTAGTTTTCACTTTCTTTCTAATAGTGAAATATCGGAAACCAGGTTAGTGAATTACACTGATCACGTAATCTGCAGATCTCATAAATGACACTTCCTTTAATGTTTCAGATGTCAACTGGGGTTCCTCGACACAGGTGCAAATTTATAAGGCGGCATTGAGCAATGTGCAACAGTACAGCAACACTGACGAACACATCAAGACATACACGCCACAAATTCTTGTCATGACTGGATTACCCAACATGCGACCCTCGCTCGTCGATTTTGCCAAGCTTTTCTGCAAAAACAATTCGCTTATGGTGTGCGGTGATATCGTTCAGGTGTTTTTCATGTTACCATAATAGCTCTAGCAAGCAGATTGTATCGTAAGATGATCATATTTAGGAGCGGCTGAGCCACAGCCAACGTTCCGAACGAACTAAGAAATCGTTGCGATGGCTTCGGGCTCATAAAACCAAAGCCTTTTATTCAGTGGTGGACAATTTTTCATTCCCAGTTGGAGTAAAAGCCTTGTTACAAGCTACTGGAGTAGGAAAATTGAAACCGAACATCCTCATGGTCGGTTATCAAAGCGAATGGCGCACTAGTAAAAACAGTGAAATTGATGATTATTGCGCAGCCATCAAGTCAGTTCAAAAATTGCCAATATTCTAGTAGAATTGATTTTTATACTTTATTTTGCTGGTTCTAGTATGGCTTTGGAGATGCACATTGGGGTTGCGGTGCTACGCGTACAGGAAGGACTCGATTACACGGGTATTATTGGAGATTTTGATGTCAATGCCACTGATAGCGGCAAACAACCAACGGAAGGAAACGACAATCTAGCATTTGAAGAATCACAGGAAGACAGTATTGCCTCAACTTTCACTGCCTTCGGTATGTTTTTCATTTAAACTGTGGGCATATTTTCCTTTGAATAACCACTATCATACGAAAATGTGTATTCGCAGATGATATTCACAACATCGACGGAGAACTGCCAACAGATGCGGCTGATGATTATCTGAAAATTAAGCGAACAAATGAAGGCTTACCTCCTAGCACAGTTGCTGCTACGAAGATGAAACATATGAAGAAATCTCGTGTTATGTTTAAGTATCTTAAACGATTAAAGTGGTTTGTTAGGAAGAATTTTAAAGTGTACGTTTTTGCGGAATCAAAGGGACCCTCATGGAAACGAGTTGTCTTCTGAGGTGCAAAACAGCATCTATCGTTTTCGTATGAAGCAAAAACGAGGCACTATCGATGTGTGGTGGCTCTACGATGACGGTGGACTATCAATGTTATTGCCCTACATCTTGACAACGCGTACCAAATGGGCTAAATCCAAGTTGCGTGTGTTCTGTTTGGCCGATGCCATCGAAGAGCAGAACAGTAAGAGGAAAAGGTAAAAATTATTCTAACAATATCTGAGATACAATCATATATGGTTTGTCTGTGCAAAAACAGCATGGAGCTGCTGTTGAGGAAATTCCGTATATCCGTGTCGGATGTCGTTGTTATTCCCGATTTAACGGATTTGCCTTCTACCCAAACTAAGATCTGGTTTGACGCCCTGACAAGTGATTTTGTCCGCAAAGATGATGATTCAAGCATCCCAGATTCCAAGAGTATTATTATTTAAATGCCTTACAAGAGTTATCCTTTTAAATGAGTCTTTTATTATATACGTAGCGCCAACGATCAAAGAGTCGGAGCTGATGGCGCAAAAGCCCAGAACATTTAACTTCATGAAACTAAGAGAATTGCTGCTGCAGTACTCAACTGACGCTAATCTCGTAGTGATGTAAGTTGCGTTTGATGGAAATAAGTATAGATATTGATGAATTGTACATGACTGAATGGTTAACAGGACGCTGCCCATATCACAAAAGGGAAAGGTTAGCGGTGCGCTATACATGAGCTGGATAGAAATGTTGACGGCCAATATGCCACCCTTTCTTCTTGTCCGAGGCAATCAAACATCTGTCCTCACATTTTATTCTTAAATTGTTTTATGCATATGCCATACATTCATACCGTATTCTTTATGCAACAACACACTTCGTCACATTTAAATAATCAAAATTACTGTGGTAAATCAAAGTGAGGGAAACAGTTGCGGGAACGATAAGCCTTTAAACGATTAACCAAGACCCCGTTTGTTTTGTTTGTTTTTTAAGTTACGAAACTAAAGGGTTGTTGGTTGTGTGTACTTTATGTCACGTGCGAAAATTCTGGGTCATATGGCAATTATATACAACCATTTTTCGTCCCCTCACCCTCATGCTATCGGTAGTCTGACTGTATTCTCCAACCCCAGCTATAGACCTTTTTAAGATTCCTCGGTGTAAGCAGAGCGAAAAGTCGTGCGGCTAGTCGACTAGTGCGCACCATGGCGGGGGATAGCCGTAACTAGCTGCAGACTTGGCTTGATTCTTCGAATCACCTTGTTGTTCGGCTCTATGTTACTGTAGTCTGCTAGTGTATTAAAAGATAAAAATGTCCGTTTTCAAGTTTCAGTTGTCTCAATTAGTGCTTTCTTTAGTTGAAGAGGACCGTTTCCTCATGTTCATCAGTAGTTGCTGATGCAGTTTCATCACCTACTGATAAATTCGCATCCAAACAATGTGATGCACTACCCAACTCAATAGTTGGACTTGAGCTTAGTTCTTTCTTTTATTCGTTTACTGCTATGTATTTTTTTTTACAGTAACAATATTTTATTTATAATAGATGATTCTTTGGTAAATGCTAATGCATCAGTGCAACATGAATGTGAAACACAACAGGAAAAAACTAGCTCAAGTCCAACTATTGAGTTGGGTAGTGCATCACATTGTTTGGATGCGAATTTATCAGTAGGTGATGAAACTGCATCAGCAACTACTGATGAACATGAGGAAACGGTCCTCTTCAACTAAAGAAAGCACTAATTGAGACAACTGAAACTTGAAAACGGACATTTTTATCTTTTAATACACTAGCAGACTACAGTAACATAGAGCCGAACAACAAGGTGATTCGAAGAATCAAGCCAAGTCTGCAGCTAGTTACGGCTATCCCCCGCCATGGTGCGCACTAGTCGACTAGCCGCACGACTTTTCGCTCTGCTTACACCGAGGAATCTTAAAAAGGTCTATACAATTAATCCCATAACCATTGCTATTTGCTATTTCCCAAAGCTATTTTTAAAAAGCTAACTATTTTTAAAGCTATTTATTACAGCTTTATACTAAAGCTATCGGCTATAACTGTATTATCTTTCGTAATTCCTATTCCGCTGGGCCATGCTGCCCTCTGGCGGTAGACAAAATAAATGGCTTTACAGATTGCCAGATCAGTGTCTCCTGTTAAATCCGGACACTAGCGCCACTTAAACCAAGCGACTAGATATTTACAAATGTAACGGTTATGGGGGCGGCCGCTAGGCGGCAAGGTGTGGAAGGAAGCGTAAGGAAGTAAGGAACGAGCAGGAAAGAGGGCAGAGGCTGAGACTCTGAGAGGCAGTTGAGTCGAGAGGGATTGCGTAGGGAACAGTCGTGCCAATGTAAGGTCCTAGCTCTTTTCGCGTTGTTAACAAATGTTCTCCCCAACTTGCTGATAATCACCTACAAATGAATACTTAACAGTCCGCAATCACTACTTTATTTCCGCTGAAAACGGCCAATGCCGTGACATTTGGTGTCAGAAGTGGGATCGACAACCCACTTCTTCAACACTACCGAGACGCCGCCATTTTGTTTCGAAAAAAAGCTGTAAAAACTAAAAAGTGCGCGCGCTAGGCGCAATGCTTCCGTTTTGGCTTCACCTCATCCTCCTTCATATGCTTCCTGATTGTAATCGGGATTTCTGTTAAACAGAATTGTCAAGCCCATTGAAGCCGCTGGATTCAATTTCATAATTAATTACACCAAGGATTGCCATAGATTTCATTTTTAGAAGGAAAGAAAGTCACAAGCTGATTGGTAGTAAATTGGACTCGTGCATACAGATGTAATCACCTAACACTTCTGACATTGTGTTTTCTTTAAAGGCTGTTATTGGATATTGGCTGAGCAGGGTACATGGAGAGACTTGTTGCGAGGTAAATCACTCTATCCTTAATGATCACCAAGGCCTTAAGATGGTCTTATTCCAACCAAGTGCTTATGACCTCACCAAAACTAAGGTAATTAAAGTTTTTAGGATTCTTAAAAATTATTTAAATGATGTCAGCGTAGTATTAAAACACCAAAAGATTGCGAATATCCAACAGGCCAGTTCTTCATCCATTCTCATCCAAGACAAAGTTCTGAATTAAGCCAACTAGATTACTGTGAAAAAATTTCTGAAACCAGAGGAAAGACCTAATTGGAATGGTACATGGTAAAAGTCTATTTTACCCGACCACAGTAAAGTGAATAAATTTACTTAACTTACTTAACTTAAGTACTTACTTACTTAACTAAATAAACTTAAATGTTATCAACTCTACAAAAGAAACTAAGCGGGATAGAGCCCGAGCAAAGCGAGGAAATACAGGGGATTTGGGTGGGTAAAGTAAAGTAAGGTAATAAACAGAAGGTAAATAAACAGAAGTACTGTAAAGTAAATTAAAAATAAAGAATGCTTAATTAATTATATATATACTTAAACTAAATTAAAACATAACAAAATAAAAAATATACTAAGTAAAGTAAACTTAACATTACAACTACTACTTACAAAAAAGTATACTTAAAATTAAGCATTAAATCCAAACACAATACAAATATATACTATGTAAATTAAAAAAAAGGAACTATACTTAACACTACAATTACTAAATACCTAAAAATATACTTAAAATTAACAAGTAACCATAAAAATAAATATTTACCATTCAGAGTTATCCGAAAAAAAATATAGCACTACTCTCCTCAACGACTACAAAGTACAAACCGAATGACCGGGCGCAAGAGTAATTTTCCCCCCGATGGCAGAGCCTCTTGCGGATATGTAATTTCCCTATAAGACTAAATAATTAATCGCTAGGTGGCAGTACCATGGGGTATAAAATTACAAGTACAACCCGACTACGCCCCGACCCATTTCCATCCCCAACCCATTTGTATTTAATAAAAAGCGCGGCAAAGTGATTCCCCATCCTGATAGATTTAAAAATTTAAAAACAATCATTATAATTTTTTTAACACTCTTAATTAAGAAATTGGCAATGCTGATTCCAAAGAATAGTACTACATGACAATTAAGTCACTATCATACAGAAGCTAAGTAAAGTAGCATATATAAAAACTTGTCAAAAAATGTCATCGGTATACAAAAAAAAATTAATGGCTACGGTAAAAGCAACACTTGTAGATAAAATAATTAAGCTAGAGAAAGATTTACTAAACTCAAATGAAGAAAAGGAGCAGTTGAAGGTAATATATCAGTTATTGTGCATGTAAAAATTTGTATTAATTTATTCGATTTCAGAATGAGAGTCAACGATACAAAACTTTATATGAAGAAACAGAAATTAACCTGGCAATTCTAAATTTTCATATTTTAATATAATACATTTTTACTAAATAATTTCAGTTTTATACAGATAGAACAAATAACAATGCTTCAGAATGAAAAACTTGGATTACTCGAGAAACTTGAAAATCTTGAAAAAGGTAAAATTAATTTTGTACGACTAAAATTTTTCATCTATATACAATTGCTTTTCACATTATAGAGTTAAAGGAATTAAAAGATCAACAAATAGCACTAGATAACATTATGGCTACAGATATGGAAATTAACACAGATATGGTACATTGTATTTGCATCTTATTCCTTGCAGTTTTCATTTGACATTACACATTGTTTTCCTTTCATCAGGTGCAGCCCCTTTAAGCAGCCTGACAGTGGACTTCGTAAATAAATTGATCAGCTTGAATTTCACATTTTCAAAGCTACGTGCAAAGGTGAAATTGGTAGATAGTCTACATCTAATGTCTGCACTGTTATATTTAACTGATTGCTTGTTTTTTTTGTTTTTTTTTTGAAAACAAGTGAATGGTGGCGGCAGAACCCTTATCCCCTAGACCTAGAGTACTCATTTCGAATAGAGCACACTATTCAGTAATTGGCCAACCTCGAATAAGATGTAAAACATCCCTTTGAGATTTGATCACTTAAAGCAATGTTTGATTCATAATTTTGTTTTCTTTTACCAATTAAAAATTGAAACATATCTAAGATCCCAAACTTTGGACTTTTGTCTTTTTTTTTTAAGATGTCTGTCTTCTCTCTTCTTGTGTTTATAGCTTAAAAGGGGGACCAGGAGCATTTTCCTGAAGCTTTTTTTATTGCTTCTATTTGTGATTGCATGAGAAAGGTACATTAAAATGTGATTAGGAGCAAGATAAATTTGCCTTGTATAATTTTTTTTCTAAAAATCAGAAAACTAGTATAGCAAATGTTTCATTAATTTATATTTACAAATTTTTTCGCCCTCTAGATTCAGCCCCTATGTATTCCTATGCTGTGGATAGTTTGCTTTAGAGATTGGGCAGAATAGTTACTTGTGTAGCTTGTTAAGGATACAAGCTATATATATGCATCTTGGATCACTGGCTCTAATCTTCTTTTCAATATTCCATTTGGATAGTTAATGATGC
Source organism: Daphnia sinensis (assembly GCA_013167095.2). Classification (NCBI taxonomy): domain Eukaryota; kingdom Metazoa; phylum Arthropoda; class Branchiopoda; order Diplostraca; family Daphniidae; genus Daphnia; species Daphnia sinensis. The sequence goes on along the minus strand of WJBH02000075.1, from coordinate 1,388 downwards.
TAACACTGGAAAATCAAAAAGAAGCATTGAAAATGTAAGTCTTTTTCATACCTGTCAATGATATAAAATCAAATAATTGTATTCTATATTGTGTAGGCCATCCAAACAAGAAGAGAAGAATTAGCGAATGGAGAGGTACGTAAAAAGTGGAATATTAAAAAAAAAGTTATCTTGCTGTAAACATGGATACCGCTAATTAGGTTGTACACAAGATGGGTGAAGCCGTCTTAATTGCTCCAGGAATTTCCCGATAGGGATTCTAACAAAAGTTTCCCGATAGGGATTCTATCAAAAGTGAGGTCCTATAGGGACACATTTTTTCTGAGATTTTCCCCGATAGATGGTGTTGTTTCTGAGATTTCCCCCGCTAGATGGTGTTGTTTAACGCGACATCTAGTTTCCCGACCAGGAATCTATTTTTCAAATGTCCCATGTTACTAGTACCAATGCGCCGCGGCTCCTTGGAGAGGTTCCCGAAGGGCATTATTGGTCATGTGTAACTGTAATGTGAAGTGTTCGTGAAGCGAATCACACAAATAAAGACATTAACAGGTTACTCCTTTTGACCATGTTGACTGCTGAACTTGTCGCCGATTTCAGGTCGCCAGGTCTACCGCAATTGGATTTTAATAATGTTTCTTTTCCTCTTCGGCATTAGAAGAAAACATAACTTTCTCAACATAAGAAGGAATCGGTCCTTTGGATCTAAATTTGAATTAAACAATAAATTCTAAAAAACTTATCCTGTCAAACTGAACGAGCTTACGTGATGGGCACGTCGCGATATTCCGGCTACGGACCCTTAGCTGGTGCTCCTGGTGCAACAGTAACCACGGGAACGGTTGGCATAATTTTATTGATTAGTACCTTTTGTCAAATAAATAGATTAGAACCGATGCAAATACCAATTTTTATCGATTTAAATACCTGTTTAGGTTGAACAGGTGGGCTCACACAAGCAAATCCATCCATGTCAATACTTTTATGTTTCCATATGTCGGCTTCTTGTTTTTGTTGTTAGTTGTTGGATCAACCAGGTTCATTAACACGGTCTGAACTTCGATTTTTGTAACGCTTCAACACACATTTTGCATTGTTATAAACCAAACACCACCCATAACCTAAAGGAAAAATTTGAAAAAATAGGGACGGTACAAAAAGCTAAAATTTCATGTTACCTCGATCCAGATAGGCTTATTTAAAACAGTAGCATCTTCGATATCGAATCCAGAGTAGCTCATCATCGTGACCATGGCGTTTTGGCCAGCGGGAATATTTATCAAAATTGATGAGCAGGCTGGTGCGTGTCTTCGCCATTGGTTTATGTGGGTAAACCAGGTTGTAGAGGAGCGAATCAATTCGATTTCGTTGGTTGCACGCGATGGTCC
>WJBH02000074.1:0-50000 GCA_013167095.2 Daphnia sinensis | reverse complement strand
GAAAACTGTATAAACAACAACGAAAAATCGCTGTTGTGAAGATCGTTTATCAGCATATGGTTTAAAAAAACCGTTGTAGTATTATCATTTCACTGAAACTAAACATCTGTATGCTGCTGCTATTGTTAAAACATTTCCTGTATTGGTTCAAAGATTCAGCATCCGCATAGAAAAAAAGAAATAAATCGCAACGTTTATTTCCACCCGCAAGCTGAGTGATTTATTAGAATCATTTAAAGGAAATGCGGCGAAGAGATTCCGTAAATGGAAGCCGAACAACAAGCAGGGACAAAGTTCTGGAAGTGATTCTGTAACAAAGACGAAGAAACAAAAAAAAGATGTTGCGGCAGTCACAAATGTAACGGCAATTGAAGACGACGTTGTGACCAATTCTATGGTAAATATATTTTTTATGACATTTAAGTATAATTTTATGTTTTCAATTATATGGTTTAAAAGTGTTATGGATTCATTAGTACGTACAGTGATAGTGCCAAACAGTTATTGGAACATGTATTTTTCATTATTTTTTTGGATGAAACGTCACTCTTTAAGTTCAATATAATATACAAGAAAAATTTACGACTATATGGAGAAGACATTTGAGTACCGACCGATGCAGTCTTCGAGCATCTTCAAGTCCACGTCTGATTTCATAAGCAAATATCCTAGATTCGTGGACATGGACAGTGCTTCTCTTGTAAGAAACTAGTTCATTTATTTCACTGTTCCAAAACCTAACGCTTGTCGTCTTAGATAATTCGTGATTTTCATGCGAAGTATCTGCACATTACAGACACAACGATGAGAGAAAGATTTATTGATAAAATTTGATTAATTGTTGAAAAGATGTAAAAAGATTTATTGAGAATATACAGTATTCCCAACAGCAGACGATGTGGACTGGGCGCCGTACACGTCTACCGCAATGTTTTCATTGTATGATTTAGGTGGTCCTCCGTAGGAAGGTGCTTTTATCACGCTTTGATCATTATTCTTTAACAGAACAAAACAATAATACAAATCGGGTGGATGGGGGCCATCACTAGCCATGGCCGAGTTTCGATAGAAATGTCTCAATAGGGATGCCGTCCCAAAAATGATACCGTCCAGATGACGAGAACTAACATACACAGTTCGACTTGGTACATGCGGCTGACCAAGTTAAATGGTTAGGACAAGAAAGACCGAAAAATAATAGTCTTGAAAACTTTTGTATTTTTCGTTAAACAACAGTGAAAAAATAAAAAAAAAAGTGGAGAATAATATAAAGAATTATTCATTTAAAAATATAATTTCTGTAGGAGAATGGGAGGTAAAAGGGAAAAATTGGTTCAACATGGGTACGGTCTCCCTTACGGATGGGCCAGATTGAGTTTTGAGGGCTGTCTGCAGTAACCCTTAAATTTGAAAAGTTTAAAATTCACGAACTTCGGGTTTGTGCCTTAATTTTGATTTAATCTAACAAAAGTACTGTTACTGATGTATTGTCGAAAAAAAAAACAGAAGTCTTTTTTCTATTAGTTTTCATTGCCATTAAGTTACTTACAATTTAAGGGAGAATGGCACAGTGGAATACGGAATAACAATTGACTGTTTTGAGGGAGACTCATATTTAGTTCCAGCAATACTCTTCTACTTTGCGACTTACCACGTTGACTTATCGTTTTAGTCAGTAAAGACTTCCAGTAGCCAAGGCTTTTAAGCATCACATTTTCAAAAAGTTTAGCTAGCATCTTGGGCATGTTTATGGAAACGTCGATGACGTATGTGAAGAGTTCGAATCCCCATACGCAATTTTTATTTGGTTTTATTAGATGAAATTAGATCATTAAAATTTATCAAACGTTTCTTCAGTCTTAAACAATTAACATTTACACCGATTGAAGATTTGATGAATATACCACAAACTTTTCAAATCAGCATTGGGATTTGAACTTCGGTCTTCAGCGTCATAATCGGAACCTCTACAGTTTCTACACATATGCCATCAACGTCTACAGCACCATGCCCAAGCACACATTTCTGAACATTGGCCGTAGAAAACATTATGCCGAAAATTTTTTGAATACGTGATGTTTCAAAGCCTTAGCTCAATATTTTCCAACTGTCGCTTAAAAAACACACCCCTGCGGGTTTAAAAAATGACCTGACCTGTTACTTACCCTAAAGCAAAATAAAAGCAAGGTCTACATTTTCGCAACCCTGCCCTGTAGTGTCCTCACTCCGTCTATCCTACCTTTAAAAAAAGAAAGCAACAACAAGAAAAAACCCCGTTACCCCTTCAATAGGTGGCTTTCAACATATTAATCGCTGTTCGGATTTTTGTTCAGGATACTGTACTTGTCTACGTTGCCGGCGTACGAATGACAATGAATCCTTGGGGACAATTTACACTTCGCACGTTAACGAAAATGAAGACGCCCTGGCAACCTACAAAAATGCCCGTGAGGGCAGCACTGCAAGTTACAGTGGAACCGCCTGTTCATAGGTAATAAACAACAATAAAAAAACAACTTCTAAGAAGACACAAAAGACAAACACACATAAAAAGGGGGAAACAAACACACACAAAAAAACAAAGAAATTTCAATGCCCCAACTGATGTCGCACACGTCAACGTCTATTCCGGGATGATTTCTTGTAGGCCCGTCGGGGTGCGCATTGAATTTGGTGGTGATCCGTGGTGTTACGCATGGCGCAATGATGCGGATGAGGGCAGTCGAAGAGTTTTACATGCCCGGTTACAGACAATGGCAGAAAACATCCAAAACAGCGGTGTTGGGCGCAGAGTAGCTCTATACGACTTATTTATCTCTATAATCTTATATTTCGTTTTGGTTTTACAGTTAACATCTTACACTGCATTATCTTACATCATTCCCCCTTACATCATTCCCCCTTGGCTTCCAATGGTTGCATATCTTTGTAGCTTTTATAGCCATCTAAAGGGACAGCTTCCTAATTAAGGTACTATCGTTAGTATCATATATAATTGATTCATTATTCATATTTACCAGTAGTTTCCTAACTTGGGCTTCACTGATTGACTCCAAGCCATTAGTTGCTTGAGCAATTCTAGAAGTGTGCCTCTTCATAAGTAACTGGCAGCCGTATTGAAAGTATATTAGGTATTAACAATTTAGCAGGTTCATTGAAATCATGTATTAATGTTTGTCAATTTTTCACAATTATCACAAGTTATTTACATAAACAGTTTTCACAAAACCATTCGTCTTCTAAATTTTCAGGACAAGATTTCAAACACATTCTGTGATACCAACCACCAATCTTTTCTGTCGCATCCGATAAATTCCCATTCAGAGGAATTTAATTTAAACCCAGTTCTATGGCAGTTGCAAAACAGCTCTTCCACTCCTATAGTTTCATTTTGTAGTGACCTCGTTGAGCGACTAGGAGTTGAAGGAAATTTAGACAATTTTCCGGAAGAAAAACATTCAATGAGGTGAGAACGAAGTTTTTTCGGGTCGTAAAGTCTCGTTGTAGGATCTTCGCCATTTGATGACAAGCTGGCTGCAAACGCAATAGCGAATACACCGCAATCGTAGCCGTTGCTTTGCCGCTGACATGTTTTCACGATGTATGTCATTTCCTTATTTGCAGATTTCAAGAGACTGGAGATGCAGCTCAGTATGTGGTTGTTGTACCAGGGATTGCTGGGCAAACTATCGTAAACCAGTACGTGTTCCGGTTGGCTGAATCCTTTCGCGATCAACACCCAGTGATCCTTTCCGTCGTGAACAATCTGCATCCATTTATCGCCTTGTGCTTGTGGAAATTCGAGGCTCGCTCCAATAGTGCAGCAGAACAATCCGCCAATGCCTAGATGATGATGTTTTATCATAGATTGGCCTTGTTGATGTCGCCCGACATCAATTTGTTAGTCTTCGTAATTACTTGACACTTATCCAAGAAAAGATACGGCTGTGCACTTCGGTCAGATTTTGTCCGTCCTGTAGTAACAGTCGGTGACAGAATCTATTTTCAGGTAAAACAAAATGTAGAATAATCAAATTGAATGAAAGACTTGACTAATATCATTTTTATACCTCGACAGTCGTATTGTCGGCGAATGAAGCTGTGTCGATGGGAGCTTCCATTTGGCAAAAGTTGTCGACAGGCGAATCAGCGACCGAGAATGCAGCTGTAATCTGAGTCTCTATTTCACGCATTTCTTCCTCCTTAGCGATTGCCTGAGCTTCCTCATTCACAATGGCTGCCTCTTCGTCCAAACTGTCGTCACGATCGATCCTCTCCGTGTGATGCCTTTTCTTCTGGTTGTGGTAGGTGTTAAAATAGCCCTTGTTTTCCTTTGGCCTGCCCCTCTTTTTGGGAGCAACCGGCAGATGAAGTGATGCCCATGACGAAACCTAAAATGTAAGTAAAAAAAATTCTTACATTGATAATTGTTTCTCGGATGAGACTAATCCTACCTTTTCATTTGTTGCAGGTATTTCGTCAGCGGCACCAGTAGGAGATTCATCGTGATCATCGGTTACCTCTTCAGTTTTCTCTTGCTGTGGAATGGATTGCATCAATTGGATTGGCTTATCGGCTTTGATCAAGGCATGGATCTGGTGGAAAAGCCTCATCTTCTCCTGAAAATCGTTTATGGTCAAGGCACTGAGTGTTTCAGCTAATTTTCGGAACAGATTGGTGGCTAAGTTGAATTGATCCTTCTCCGTTCGGGGCATCCTGAGCTTTTTCTTCACTTGTACTGCCGTAGGTGAAGAAACGTTGGCCTGAATTACTGCCTCGTCCTTAAAGCATAGGTAAAGCACGTTATTAGAAAACGAGCAAATAAGAAGATGATTAATTTTTCCAATACCTCCAGACATTCATTTCTCCAATGCTGAGAATAAGATCCAACTGGGATTTCGATGTTGTCCTTAAAGTGAAAAGAAATAATGTGGCGACATGGAAGTCCATATGCAGCAAAAAAATGACACGTGCAGCAGGACAAGTCTTTTTTCAAGTGGTAAGTAGTATGGTGTGACGCTATATTGTACGTCATAGAACCCTATAACAGTATTATTAGTTTCAATTGTTGTCAAGTAACTTAATTGTAGTAAAATTACCTCATCTAGTACAAAATCATATATTTTTTTTATATTTTCAGTTCGTTCTCTAACTTTGTCCAGGCAAAGGGTGAGATGGATTCAGCATACTTTTTGATCAGCTCAGGCTTCGACTTTGTGGAAAATCTGAGCTCTCTAATGTTGAACTTGAGCTGCCTGTCACTTAACCGAAGAAGAACGATATTTACAAGAGTACGGAGAAATTCTGGCAATCGTTTTGTCTTTTGAAGCACATCTTTTATGGTGTGGTGAAACCTGCGAATAAGTGAGAGATATTAGAGAATAGAACTTATAAGTAAAACTAATTTATCCCGTTCTAGGCGATTTGTCGTATTATTTTCAGCAGTTGGCAAGTTTCGTCGTCCCAAACGGGTCCATTTTTCTTCAATATTGAACCAGTTGGCAGCAAAATATACCCCAATGTTTCCCAAATCTTGATCGACAGAGTAAGGATTGAGTAATTAGTAAATTCAAAGAGATTTTCAAGATGAAATAATTGTTTACTTTTTCCGGTCAGGTACGCCTTAGATGAATCAAATTCATCCTGACTTTCAGTATACATTGCCGCTCGGAAATGTTTGCGGATGTCGTGGTACTTTTCCTTGACACTCGCTCCATTCTTCGTTTTTGTTAGAAACGCGTCAACGGCTTTCAAAGCGTGGAACTGGCACAAAATGTGGGTATAATCTGGAAAATATTTCTCTAAGGCGGCGATTTCAGCACAATCCTTATCCGTGATTGTAACTTTTGTTACGGAGGTGTCATGGTTCTATGGTAAGATAAGATTTACTATACACCATATTAGATGTTTTCTTAAAATATAATGATTCTTACATCTGTAAGCACTTTCAGGCATGCTGAAATGGCTTCTATAGTCTCTTTCTTAATAAAGAAGAAAGCAACGGGTTTGCTGTCGCCGTTATTATATTCGATAAGAATGTGGTATAATGCAAATCCAGATTGAGTGGTACTGTATGTACCATCTAACTGAACCACTATTCCATATTTCTTATAGAGCTTTTGTTGTTTGTCGAGTTGAACGAATATAGCAGCCACTTCGTCCAAATCATGCAAGACTTTGATGACGTTTTTTTCGTCATTTTGCAGGGTAGAAAGGAAGTTGACGACATCCCTCCACCCATTATCTGACTTCCCTTTAGAAAAGTAGGTTGCTGAATTATTTCTTCGAGTAATAAAGCATGTTTTTACGTCAAGCTTACCAGTTAATGTTTGCTTTTGGTTGATGAGGTCCTTACTGATGAGATGTGATCCGAACTTATCCAGGAGCAAATTTCTCACTTTCGTTGGTTGAGCTCCAGGATTCACAGTCACAGTCATTCCAGCGTGTTTTTAGCGAAATCCAGTGCGTCTGGTGCCAAGTGCCTAGTGCCTAAATGAACACTTTAGGTTATTGGTGTTTTGGAGAAGGTACAATAATTAACTTGCTTTTTTCTTGCATAAGTTTTCAAGTGTCCCTCAGAAACTGGATGGTTTTTGTGCTCAATTTCCAACTTAGTGATCTTAAATTTTTTCAGTGCATCATCATAAAGAAATTGAATTTGCACTGGACAGTCATTGGCCATAACGTGCTGATTAAGCCTAAAACCTTTCTTTGCACGCGATTTATGAGTTCCGAAATGGGGACAAATATATAGCACACTTTTAAATTCAATCTTATCATCTAACTTCACTTTGTTACGCTGGTCGTTGTTGAATGCTTTAACCGATGTTACTTTCTCACGTCGCAAGTACACATTTTCATCCTCAAGCTGTTTGATGAACTTCACTATATCTTCGTGGCTAACAAAAGTCTTTGCTTTAGTCAGAGAATCAAGGAGCGACATTGTTGCGCAAGAAACAAAAGAAGATTGAAAAAAAAAGCAGGAAAATATTTCTCCCCATCGCTCCTCCCCATTGCTCCTCTTCATCGTTTTTTCTAACTTCAATCGGCTATGCCGTCATACCATCTTGTGATCCTGTAACATCATTGCAAACAAGCAACGATGAAACAACCTTTCTTCCGACTTCCACAGTTCCCTTGATTCACGCCGCCCGACGCCGCCTTCCTTTTTGAAAACGATGGTGGTGTCTGGTGGCCACCCTTCCATCCGTTGCTCCCATCCTATTCCATCCGGAAGCCGGTAGGCAATGGTAAAACATTATAATCCGGTCGGTAATCGGGTAATTGAACATTTTGATCCTAGCGCCCACCGGAGAGGGCTTACCATTTTCCGGTGGGCATTAGCACATCTTGACACTAGTACCCACTGGATTCCGGTGGGCAAAAGCACTTTTCGACACTAGCGCCCACTGGATTCCAGTGGGCAATAGGCGCGACCAAATTAGAAAGCATACGCCACCAGTTCACGAAGGAATGTGAACTTGTGTGCAGCAAGGCCCAGCGGTCAAGGGAGGGGGGACATTGACTCCTCGGTCAAACGGCAGAAGGTAATAAAACGATAGGATCTGTAGCGGGGGAGGTAACAGGGTCAAGGGAAGGGACACGGCACAAGAAAATTCCCAAAAAAGACAATTTAAGTTTAGGACATTTATTTCTAATTTAAGAGTCCTTACAATCGGTAATTACCCTTACGAAAAAAGCAGCAAACCGTTCGAGCTTGAAGCTTGCGTCAATTTTGTTGTAGCTGTTCAAATTCAGCTTGTCTTTAGTTTCGATTTTAGTAAATTTAATCAGCTTGCGCAGTTCAGCTATATCATACCTTGTGAAAATGTGAGGTGGAGTTTTCAACCTGCTACTTGATAGCTTACTTCAAGCAAGTATAATGCTTAGAACAGAAGCCTGATTTCTCCTGACTTTTTACAGCTTTCATCAAGCTGTTCTAATATTAATTCTTCCTAACTTATTTGAATTAGTATTGAATCTGTTTGATTGCACTTAATCTTTTAATACACATAAATATATTCAAATAAACGCTAATATAAATACACTGTAATATATCGCGCTTCTGAAAAAAATTGTAAATAAAATTACTAACATTAGGAAATTTGCATTACATTTATTTAATCAGTTTCCAATGTGTTTACTATTGAAGTGATAACATAAGTTTCAGTTAAATCGTTCATCATAGCACATACACCTTTAGCTTTAACATGAATGGGGTCATACGCAAACAGTTCCTTACTGAGTCCAATTAATCTAGTGGTATGTCCGGGGATTGCGGAGAAGATGGTATTTTTAATTGGTTCGTGAACATATGTTTTTTGCGAATCAGTGTTAACATTCCTACCAATTATGAATGCCCTAGTTGAATTATCAACTTCAATCGTTAGGATGCTTTCAATCTTAAAAAATTTCCCATCTCTCATGAAAGCAAAATAGTTAATCCTTTTTGGACTGCGACTGTAATTATTGGTAGTAAAGATGGATTGAGTTTCAGTGATTTTGAATCTAGAATAAAAATGGCCTTTAATCGAATCAGTTACAGAAAATTCTTTGTTACGAAGGGACGGAGAAGAATTTCTAATAGCTATTTCCTCGTTAATATTCAAGTCTCGGCAATATTTAGTGGTAACGAATAGAATGATTTTACCTTCATTCACGCTTACACCTTTGGAAAATTCTCTAGACGATGGTAAACAGAGCAATTCAGATAATAACAAAACCACGTGATGGGGAAGGTTCTTGTTTTTTATCAAACCTAATGCTTCGTTACGAACCGACATTTTGATAAGAAAGTTAGCGGCCATTTGTTTACCGATATGCTGCGTACCATTACACATGCTCATCATTTCCCCATTAAACCATTCAGGGATAAATGTCGAGGTGGACCACAGGCATCCCCAATCAAGAACAGACTGGCAAAGATGAACCAGGAAATGGACATTGATTGTAATAGACTTTTTAGAGTAAAGTTTTTCCATATCGATAACTAGTTGTTCAAATAGAATTTGCGCTTTAAGAACATCTGCCCTCAACACGCTGTTTTGTAAGAGAAGATAGATTCCATAAGAAAGACTACTATAGTGGACAAAATACTTGTAAGGGAGCAAATCTTCTAAGATGGGGAAAAAATATAACTGAAAAATACGAAAAGTGGAAGCCTTCCAATCGCTTGTGATATCAAGGCATTCAATAGTACGGGTAATTTCGTACGGGGGCTTAGCTGCAAGAAGCCTACCATTTATAACTTTAATTTTTTTCCCTAGATACCACTCTTGTTTTCCGTTACTGCCAATGGTTGAAGTAAATAAATGTATATACCCTTTGAATACACCTTGACAGCAAGAGTGTAGGTAATCTGGAACCTGAGCTTTCACAAAATCAAAGCCAGGCAATTCCATAAAAGGATTTGGCCGAACCACGCCATTGACTCTTTTGCCAGATTTCACGGCCAAATCAACATCTTTTTAATGTTGAGCCAAGGATCTCAGAGGATAACTTACGTGCTCTAAGTTGTTGTTCTCATCGAATTCTGGGTCAGGCTGCGGGTAGACTCGGATGCTTCCGCGTCCTTTAGATATCTGTTCTCCAGGGTGAAGGCAAAAATTACAACCGCAGTCTCCGTTGTGTTGAGTCGTGTTGATTAGGCCCGAACGAGCGATAGTGTCGACAGTTATAATCAGTACTCGAATCTTGTACACCTTTCCACCGAAATGGAATCCATCTCTCTCAAGTCTCTTCAAGTTGGCGATAGATCCATCCATAAACGTATTTCTAGGGGGCTTCTTGTTACCAACCCATAAGGCTAACAATATAGCAAACTTGCGCCGAACTTTGTAATTTGCTTCATTGATGATTGCCATCGAAGGCCAAAAGGAATATTTGCTGGTTTTGAAATATTTTGCCCCGTCAGCATTGATTTGGAATGTTATGGTAAGACAGTCTATTTTCCCCTAGTCCCAAAGACTTCTGTAAGCGTCACCGGACTTCACATCACTTAGTGTATCGCCATCTCTTTGTTTGTATGAAGTATCCGATGGAAGACCATGGTGTTCCATGAAATATTGAAGCTGTTTTTCAATCGCCATTTCAGGGACGATATTGTCGCTTGATTTGTTTTTTACGAGTTTATGACCGCAACTCCGATGCAATTTTGGATATTTGTCCTCTCCAACAACAAGAATGTTTTCACACTTCAGCGATCGGCAAACATACAGAATTTTCACTTCGGCCTTTAAGTGATTGTATTTGGACATAAAGTTACGTACACTGGTAAGTTGTTTGTAGGCACCGTGCGTTGATATGTTGAGAATTTTTATATGATGACCAAGTGCTTTTTTTGTCAAGCTATTTGATAGATAGAATGAAACGCTCAATATGGGAAGATAAGCTGAGGGGGGCTCTTCATTTTCAACCTGTACCCTATAGGGTATTAATGTTTTAAGGTATTAAGGTATTAATAGGAATTTGAGATTTCGGATAAAAAAGTAGCGCTTTATAATTTTTTGAGGATATCAAGGTTGACGATAGACGTGTATGGAGAGGTGTAGTGTGTAGGGAAATGAGTGATTTCAAGGGAAATACAAGCAATCTCTGGTCTCATCTAGCGAACAGCCCTTATGAACAACACATTGAGATACACAGCTCTATAAAAGATAAGTGATTATTTTTAAAAATTAAAGTTGGAGAAATAAACAAAAATTTGAATTAGATAAGACACTTTTAAAAAAAAGAGGTGATGCAGAGAGATCCCAGAAATCTAGAAGCGAAAAAAACGTTAAGAAAATAACAATTGAAAAAAAATTCCCTAGTCCTCAAGAACAACTCGGAACGGACTGCCAAGAATCGCAGAAAATCGACCTTTCGTAAAAAAACTATTATTGCATTAGCTGTGCAGAGTTCCGCCTCACACGAAAAAAGACAGAGGATAGATATATGGCTCTTTTGAAACTTTGGACGAACTAACTAAACATCTTAATAGAGATAGATATAAAATATGCAGAATCTGGGTTTATCTTCGACTGCTTCTAAGAAAAAATGCATCTCTTGAAGGATAACGCCATGTTGTATCCGTCCCAGTGAAACTGATAAGAGCCCAAAACGACCATCATGCAATACATACACATGGTCCACTTTGTTCACCCACCATGAGACCTCTAGAAGAATGGGCCTCATTGATTGGTCCCCATCATGTATACTACAGTATCCTGCACAAAAATACCAACAGCGATTTATTCGCTGAAAGCCACCTATTGGCGGGGTATCGGGTTTTTTGTTGCTGTTGCTTTTTTAAGGTGGGGTAGACGGGCTGAGAACACGACAGGGCAGGGTTGGGGAAGTCTAGACTTAGCTTTTTTTTGCTTCAGGGTTAGTAATAGGTTAGGTCATTTTTGAAACTCTCAGGGGGTGTATTTTTCAGCGACAGTTGAGAAATATTTAGCTAGGACTTAATATCCCCTATTCAAAAAATTTAGGTAGCATCTTGTGCAGTGATATATAGACGTCGTTGGCATATGTGTAGAGGTTCCAATTGCGACGCTGGAGGCAGGAGTTCAAATGTTATTGCAGACATAATAAATTAGTGGGACATTCATGATAATCTTCAATTGGTGTTAATTGTTAAATAACGAAGAAAATTTTTATTGGTTTTAATGATCTAATTTGATCAAATAATAACAAACAAAATTGCCCCAAATTTTCCAATTCCGTATCGGGACTCGAACTTTGATGTACTACTTTTAACCAGCGAGAGATAGGACATCAGGAGTCTTGCGTGGAAATTTTTGGATACATTGATTATACTCCTATATTTTTCGTTTTTTATGTTTGAAAAGTAAAGAACTGTACTTTGCCTTTCTGATTTTAAATATAAAACTGTTTGCGGGTTCTATTAAATATTTTATAGATATTATCGTTTTAGGCTGTAAGTGACAAAACAATTGGAGGCATGCGCCCTGCGTTTATTTCACATTGAGATTACCAATGGAGAAAGCAGTTCTAGAAATAGAGATTTAAAAACAGCTTTGACAAATTGTTGTAAATATTGTTACGTTTTTTCATCAAAGCAATCTCGCAACCATTAAACTTAATGCGTTATGCTTAACCCTTCGATGAAGTAACGACTGATCTCAGGTATCAATATTATCCGTCTATTTGTAATTCTAATGGTATCCTTCAACAAGAATAGTTCAACATCAAAACTGGCATATCCCAATTTATCAAAAAAGAGTTCCAATTTATTACCAAACACTACTGATCGGTTTCACTACGACTGAAAAAAGAACGGTCCATTTGGTTACCACCTTACTCGATCCAAGGTAATAATCACGGAACTATATTTCAAAGTTACAGCTCTATAAATAATCAAACGTTTATAAATAGATTGAAGAAAAATTGGATATATATTTTGGTATTCAAGGTAGGGGTGAAACGATTGAAAAAAGAATACAAAATGAGTTGAGGTTATCGATCAATTATCGAGCGAAAACGTCGAAGTCGAGATTTCTTTGCTTTCAAACACAGGTACGTCATTTCATGTTACTGATACGTACTGACTTTATATTTTAGCTGAAATTCTTGACACTCCGTATTTTTTACGAGCACGTTAGATTAAACTGGGATTTAGGTGTTAAAATACTGTACAAGGAATAAGAAGCGACGTGACTGTAAATGGCGAATTCGTGTCTTTATTGCTTGTCATTGCGCGTCTATGTTCCCCTCCCTCCATTCTTGCCTATGGCATAATATCGAGCCGGCTCTGCCTTCGTAAGCCAACACATCCTGAGTATCCCAAGACTCCAGCAAACAGAGTTTCACAGCCGGGTAGTGAACCTTTTCGTCGTCCTATTTCCTTTTCGTCGAACAGATCAAAGGGTGTGTACGGATCATATGGCCTAGGAGAATGTGATTTGGCGTAATAGGTTTCGCCGGGTTTACGTTTTGATTCGTTAATGGGTGACCGTCCAGAAGTTTCTCCACTTGAATTAGTGTGGTGACTTATGTATCATCGTCCAGAGCTTCCTCGTTGAGGACGAATCTTAGGGCACGTTTCGATGATTGAACTAGACGTTCCCAGGTCCCGCCAAAGCGTGGGACCACAGGTGGTGTGAAGTGAAACTCTAAGTCATAATTCTTCGTTTTCGCCTATCTTGATAGCTAAGTGTTCTATCCGACGAAGACACTCGGAAAATTCGTGCACAGCGCCAACAACTTTGGTGCCATTATCAATGTGATAAAGTTTTGGAGTTGTACGGCGATCTTCGAAACGACTGATGCAGTTAAAGAAAGATGAAGTGTCAAGAGAGACATTTCCAGGCGCATGGCTCTTGATGACATGCAAGTAAACAAACAGGCCCAACGTTTTACCTTCCGTCTGAATATCTTGACAAATGGACAAATGAAATCTACTCCGATGTGTGTAAAGGAGAGGTAGAAAGGCTTCAGACGGTATCCGGAAGGAGCAGCCATGATTGGGCAAAGTGCCTCTGCGTAGTGTTGCTTGCATTTAAAACACTTTTTCATAATTCTTCTTGCCGTTTTTCGTTCACGTTGAACCCAGTAAAGTTTATGCAATTTGTGAAAGGTTATTTCTGTAGTGGAGTGTGCGAATTCGAGTTGGAAACTAAAAATCAGCAATTTCGTGATTTGTTCTTCGGCTGGAAGTATAATGAGATGATGAGCTTCCGGTGGAGCTGGAGCATTTTCAATACGTCCTCCAACCCGTTAACTCCGTGATGATCGACGAACGTGATTAGGATTGAACCAGCATCGAGCTGTTTCCCCTCGTTTAAATTGCTTTAAACTTCTGGAAAGGCAAACTTCTAGGCGCGCCTAAATAATTGCATATTGCAAGGTGTCAAAATTATTTAATCCGCAATCTCACCGATAAATAGAATAATTTACTAAAATTTACTATTGGATACTATTGTAAAGATCACCAAAATTTCCATCCCGTTACTTCGTAACGGGTAAGTTTCTCGACTCGACTTGCAGACGTGGAAGGTGCTGCACACCTGGGGAGGTTGACAGCCCACGACACATGGAACCTGACGAAGAATCGAAGCTTGGACCTCGGAGTTCCTAGGCCAGTGCGATACCTTTCTGGCAACCCCCCCCCCCTATATCCCCCCATTGATGTTTGATAACCTGACAACTTGCATGCATTGACAACTTTACACAGTTACCTCAATGTGTTGCAGACTTAGATATCACTATAACAGATCTCATAGCTCAATGGTATAGCATGACACTGGCACAGTCTATAACTTGTGTTCAGTTCCAAGTCAGATAACAAGGATGAAATTCAGTGTCCGTAATAGATTAGTTACAATGACACACTGCCCAGCGTACAATTCTTTGTGAAATTAATAATTCCGCTTCCGCATTCTTGACCTCGACTTCCGATAGTTTGCCGAATTCATGATGGGTATTTTTCTTTCCGAGCGTTATTAATGAAACGTTTAACATAGCCGACGAAACCAACTAAAAAAGGATAGCGGGAGGTGGACGTAGTGAGGCGGTCGATGGAATCGTTTGCGTGTAGTGTCGCACCAACCCATCTCGCACAGTGAACTTCGGGATCCATTATTTTGTCAATTCCATGTTTTACATTGGGGAAAGCCGGCCAGTTTTGTGTTGATCGATAGAGGAAACGGTTGACGTCGTCTGCTGGGTTTTGAGGTGTAAAGACATAATGTCATTGACTACTTTCCAACAGCTCCAATATTTCGCCTGTTCGGTTTTTAACGTAAATATGAAACCGATAGTGTGGAGAGGTGATCCATCTCAAAACCGTTGTGGGACCCGACAAGAATGTGGTTTGTTCGATTTTAAATCAGAGTTATGACTTGATGACTGATGCTAGACGAGCGACGAGCAATTCTGCACATAGCTTAAGTCTGGGTATCGAACCGTATTTAATGGGTACTACTCTTGCCTTGGCTATGACATTTGACACCTTTACGCCATCGGGATTGTCAAATCAGAGATAGGCGATGGCACCTAATGCTGATTCGGATGCGTCAGCAAACAGATGAAGTCCCACACCTCACGCTCTTGCCAGCTTTGGGTTGAAACATCGTGGGACAGAAAGCGGGTGTAGCTTTGAGTAGGAGACGGCCCAATATTGCCATTCATCGACGGTCGTCTGGTCTAGTTGATCGTCCCAGCCAACTGATTTTCTGCATACAGCTTGCAGGTTTTTACATGTAGCAATACTGGCGAAAGAAAACCAAATGGGTCGTAGATGCTTGACGTTTCTCGCAGCATTTCTCGTTTTGTTGCTTCAATGTAGTTGCGCAACGACGCGGCTGGTGAAATCTAGTGATGCAAGCGTTAGAAAAACGATAACGAAATAAACGGATTAACGAGCCTCGCTATTGACTTTTTAAAACAACGAGATATTTTTGTAATTAATGTAGCGAAATGGCTGTTTTTTCGTTACTTTCTGTTCAAAAATCACGATTCAAAAACAGCCAAAAATCGGAAAAATTGTGGCTTAATTCCCTCTAGCGGAAGAGCTCTGGTGGAAGAAAATGGAAAGTCTTTGAATAAAATGGAAAGTTCATCAAATCCAGATGATACCATTCAGAACAATAATGGCAACAGAAATAAAAGAAGTTTTCTCCGTCAATACTTTATCTACGATGGAAAAATGACGTCAGCAACTGCAAAACCTGTTCAGCATCTATCAAGCGTAGAAATACCACCAATCTCGAGGATAATCTTAAAATAAAAATACACAATCAAAAAGAATATCTGCAATTCTTAAAAGACAAAGAAAACACTGCCCTGCCTTGCAAACCAAAAAGAATTGCCAAAGCTAAGGCTACTTCTCTATTGCAGCCAACATTACCTCAGGTAAAATTTTATCGCAGAAGTTTTTTCAGTGTATATACTCAACTCCTCATACAATCTTTTGATCTGATCTTTAGATTGCGATTCAAAAGGCCAAGTACACCAGAAAGAATACTAAGCAATTGCTTCTAAGGAAGAAACTATCCTTTTGTGTTGCAACTACTTCCATGCTGAATATCATTTGTGCAAATGAAGATTGGCAGTTATATGTTTTGTTGTTGGATCCAAGGCACAAAATCCCTGGAAGAATGACAGTGACTGCTGATATCGTTAGATTATACAAGCAAGCAAGAAAGATAATCAAGGCTAGGATTCAACAAGCAGTGTCAAAGCCCAATTTGACCGCAGATATTTGGACAAAGACAGGGATGGCTTCTTCCTACTTAGGTAACTAAATGATAAACTTCTATGAGGCCAGTTTTGCTTTAATATTTATTCTAACTGTTAATTTCTTAACCACAACCCTATTTTAACATCTATTTTTATTAGGAATAACAATACACTATATCAACACCGATCATCAACCTGAAAACGCTGTTTTGGAATTACTTCATTTCCCATCTCCTCACACGGGGACCATAATTGGTAATTTGGTGAAAAACATCCTAGTGAATGGTATATTGACGTCCCAATTATCGTAACCGACAATGGCAGAAACATGATAAAGACATTCCAGCTCGCTGCAACACCAGAGAACATGGAGAAAGTCATTTATGATGTTCCAACTAACACGGCACAAGAAACGAATGCTGCTGATTGTAATGAAGATGGACAAGAAACTGAAGAAAGTCTTTATTCCGACTCCGATGATTCCGATCAGTCTCACCATGCATTGCAGTCGCACTTCTCGTCTTCATTAGCAGACGACCTTTCTGATCTTAATCCACCTCAAACTTCACTTCCATTGGTGCCTGAGATAGCCAGAAGGACGAGCGGTTTTGTTGCTGAAGCCGAGGATGAAGCAGAATTATGGGAGATGGCAGAGTCTGAAGGATTGCTTGCAGAGCAAGAAGAAATAAATCAAGAGATTTTTTACTTTATGGAACATGAGAAAGAAATAGAAGATTTCATGAGACAGCTTAACATCTTGAGGGAAAAAACAAAACGGATGAGAAGAATTCTATGTCTATCACACTTACTTCAGCTTGTGATGGCAGCATTTGACAAGTACCGACTAAAGCATTCAAATTCTGGAATTGTAGTACCTGTTTTCATCAGAGTTATTGCTCAGGCAAATAAATGGTGGCTAAATTTAGCTGCTCAACAAAAGCAACTCCAAGGTTCATTGAGCTTTCCTAAAAAAAAGCTCATCGGAGACGTTTCCACACGCTGGTCTTCTACTTTGTTTCTTCTAGAACGTTTGCTTGAGCTGCGTGATTTAGTTACAATTGTTTGTGAGGAACTCAACATGGATGGGTTGTTAAACCCTGAATGGGCAGCATTTTAAAAAATTGTGATCCTTCTGGAGCCCTTTGCATCCTATACCCAACTTTGCAGTGCGGAAATAACTGTCACTTTTTCTGCATTTGACAATTACCAGAGGGATCGCGTAGCGATCCCGAAAGGTAATTAGAATTGTGCGAAAATAAATGAAGAGACGACCCTAGGGGTGTAGACACATATATTTTAGCTCTTTAAAGAAAAAAACAAAAGAACAAAGAAACCCGTACTCTTCCTGGGCCTTACAACGCCCCCATATTCTCAGACTTATTTTCTAGGCTTGCCAAAAAGATTCAATCAAACAAACAAACAAACGTGACAAATAACACAATAAACCATGAATGACCAAAACAAAAATTCGCTGAGAACCAGAGAAAAAAACCCTGAAGTTTCTTCGACAGGGAAAAAAAAACAACTCTGTTTGTGAATTACAAGAAATAAACATGATTACAACGGGAGGGAAAAAACCATCGAAAGGAACAGCGATTTAATAGCAGTTGTTCTTGAACAACCTTCGTTTAGCCACGTAGCTCGCCTCCTTGCCGGCCGCTGGGATGACTTCAATTCTGACTATTTCCTCCGTTAAAACCCCGGGACTTCCTGGATTGGTATACTCTATCCAAATGCAACCAACACAATTAAATTATGAATAAATGAAGTTGCTGGGTGGGGTTGGGTGGGTTAGCGACCCTTAGGGTCGTCTCTTCATTTATTCTCGCACAATTCTAATTACCTTTCGGGATCGCTACGCGATCCTTCTGGTAATTGTCAATTGTGCTGCGAAATGACATTTCGCTAGACCCTAAGGGTGATTTCACAGATTGCGGATTTAATTGTGAGTTTGTCCGATGACTGCCGACTCGATTGTCG
This sequence comes from Daphnia sinensis, assembly GCA_013167095.2. Classification (NCBI taxonomy): domain Eukaryota; kingdom Metazoa; phylum Arthropoda; class Branchiopoda; order Diplostraca; family Daphniidae; genus Daphnia; species Daphnia sinensis. Next base: position 31,835 of record WJBH02000074.1, on the reverse strand, counting down.
GTTCCGCAGAGCGGTTATAAAACCTTCTAAATGTCGACTCACGGGCCCAGCTCCCGGCCCGTAAAATCGCTTCGATTGACAATCCGCTGACTGCCGCTTTGGACGCAGCGGCGCCTCTAGTTGAGTGGGCCCCAAAAACATATCAACCCCGGTGCTGTTTAGCACAGAACGAATCCAACGGCTCACCGTGTTAGATGACACTGGTTTATGGGGGGGAATAACGGCTACCAATGGTCTGCTACAATTTGTCTCTGTGCGGAATTCGTTCGTCCGCTCTATATATTCTTTCAGCGTTTTTACTGGGCATACTTTAGGGTCCGGGCAACCTGATAATGAAAACGTCTGTAGCGGACCACTTCTCTGTGCTTTCCTCAGGGAGTCTAAGGAGAATTTTACGCCATTTTGACTGAATGTCACCGATTTGAACCCGATCGCTGCAATCTCCGAAACCCTCATGAGCGTCGCAAGGGCGACTAACGTTGCTGCTTTGCCTGACAGAACTGAAAGGGATAACGAGTCGTTCTCTCCCAACGATGAAATGAAGTTGATTACCTGACTGGGGTCCCAAGTAACGCTGTATTTGGGGCGCGGGGGATTCTGATTAAAACAACCTTTCAAAAGTTTCACTACAACCGGATGTTCACCTATGCGCAAGCCATCAACTGGATCCAGGGTACTAGATAGCATTGATCTATGAATATTAATGGAACTATATGACATGCCCGACGAATGCAAATGAGATAAGAATTCTAACGCTTCCCTTAAATCGTTTGACAAGGGATTCGAACGCCTCCCCAAACACCAATCCATCCATTTTCTCCAGGCACACTCGTATGTGGAGTGAGTGTTGGGTCTGTTTCCGGCCATGAGTAGGTCGATCACTGTTGCCGAAAACCCTCGCATAAGGTACTGTCTCCTGACAGCCTCCAGACGGCCAAGTGTAGCGCCCCGTTCCGGATGAGCGGTTGGGTCTCGTCTAGTGCTGATTTCAGCAGGTCTTGCGATGGTGGAAGGAGACGGGGGACTTCGCACGACAGCTCCAGTAGTAACGGGAACCACGGTTGGCCTATCCATACGGGACATACAAAAACCACCAGAGCTTTTTCACGACGGATCTTCTCAAGGCACTGGAATATCAAGGCGAAGGGAGGAAAACAATAGGCTAATAACCCACCCCAATTTACGGAAAATGCATTTGTCGTCATCGCCCCGGGTTGCGGATGCCATGATATAAATGACGGAAGCTGCGCATTCCAAGGCCTTGCGAAGGCGTCAACGTTTGACTTTCCTGTGCTTCAAGCGAGAGCAAACACTTGATCTTTAGATTGGAATTTGCCGCATGTGCCTTCTTAATGTAGAAGCTTTGTAGCCGACGGTAGTGCGCCTGTGCGTACGGGATTGCCGGAATTGCCCATGTAAAGTTTCCCATGATGGATGCTATTTCTCCCAGTGAAACGACCTTCGCTAAAAGAACTGCTTCACACATAGCCTTTACCGCTTCTATTTTGGCTATTGGCAATGCGAATGACAATCGATTAGAATCGATAACCAGCCCCAAATATTCTAGCCTCTGTGCTGGTTCCAGTACCGATTTCTCCCAATTAATAATGAAACCCAGACGCTGTAGTAACTCTATCACTACTTCCAGGTCAGCCAACACGCTCTCTCTAGACGTATTCAAAATTTAAATGTCGTCCAAATATATTATCAGTCTTTGTAAAAAAGTCTTGAATCTTTGTAAAAATTCGCGGTGCGGGTGCGAGACCAAAGGCTAGACAGGAAAACTGGAAAATACGCCCCTTCCAGTGAAAACGCAAAAATTTCTGATGGGAGGGGTGCACAGGGACCGTCAGGTAGGCATCTTTCACATCTAGCTTCGCCATCCAATCCCCATTTCTCAAAAGAAACCTCGCCGATTCTAGATTTTCCATTTTAAAATGTTCATATCGTATGAACTGATTTAATGGTTTAAGGTTCATGATGAGCCTAAATCCTCCTTATTTTTTCGGAATAACGAATAAGGAGCAGACAAAACCCTCTGAGCCCTTTGCAACCTCAGTGATCGCCTGTTTCCTGATTAAGTCCTCCACCTCCTTGTCGCAAATTTTAACCATTTCTTTTGACATTGCAACAGGGGGGGGAATTACAAGCTGGGTTGGAAGCGCCTCAAAATCTAATTTTATGCCCTGCGCAATCCCTTCCAAAACCCAACTATCGTCCGTCACCTCACTCCATTGGCCCGCAAAAGCCAACAATCTGGCCCCCACCTCCTCTTTTGACGGTTGGGTCGGAGAAATAACGGGTATTGAAAAACGAACGTACCTTTGAACACCTCGCGTCCATGCTCGGGCACCTGCTGGTCGCCCTCGCTCACCTCCGCCTCGGTGCGGCTGCTGAGTCGCCTTTCTCGGCCGCAGAACGAATGGATGGCGCGGCAGTGAATGAGATGGATCCGCGAGCGCCTTTCATTTCGATCCCAGATTCGTCCTGGGTCTTGCTGTTCTCGCCAGCGTCGCGTCCTGTGATGCTTCTTTAAGCATCGATTCCAGGAACTTTCCGATGAAAAGGAGCTCGCGAGCCTCCTTTCCCGGCGCGAAAGCCTCAGGTTCGGCTGTGAGAAAGTCGAAGGACGGCTCCACTAAGGCAATCACCGTCTTCCGTCTCTGCTTCGTGATATGATGGTAGGCCCGCGCCCACTGTCGCAACGCATCTTGCACCAATTCTTGCGCCTTTTTCTCCGTTCTTCCCTCGCCGAGAGATAGAATGCGCATGTAGAGATCAATAAGTGTCGGGCCCACGTCCATGATCTTAAGTTGAGTCGTAATTAAAGATTCTTCCGACGCGTTTACGGCCCTCAGCTTCCCCTTCTCTTTCGCTCGCCTATGCATGTAGCCGTCTAGTTTCGGGGGCTTCACCGAAAATTCTTTGTCAAGAAATTCTAGCAGCGTCTTCTTCGAAATGGCTTTGGACTCTTCCGCCGAAACCCCTTTCGTCATCCAACCCGAAAGCGCGTCACTCACCTCCTGAGGAACTACTAACGGTGCTGGTTCCCCCTTATCACTTGGCTCTGGGGTCCTCTCCTTCGACGGACCCGGCTCGGCTGACACGGACATGACTGCCGACGCACGCTTTGATTTGACGGCCGGCTGCGGTCTCGACGGCTCTTCGGACTGATTGCTGCTTGGGCGCCACGGGCGATTATAGAATTTCTGTAGCCTATCCTGGTCGTCTAAATCGTCCAGAATCAAATCTTCTAATCCTTCCTCACTTTCCGGCTGCTCTTCGTCACCGTAACTATCTTCGGTCCCTTGTTCCAGAATGTTAGGTCTCTCCGAATTTTCCATACGGGGAACGCCCTCGCCGTATTGACTTCTGCCTCCCTGTTCGGCTAACGGATCCACCCGACGCTGATCGTAGATTGGCCTACCTCTGTTTCTCGGATTTCTACTGGGTCCTTGCGAATGGAAATCCCGTTGATCAAAAACGTAATCCGGCCCTACTCTACCATAACCCTCGTAGTGAACGTAGCCCGGTGAAGCTGGGTATAGTGCTTGATCCCGATAAAAATCACTCGGCGCAGAACGCAAGGGCGACCTTTCTCTCTCTTGGAAACGCGATTCGTAATAGCCACGTTCCCGTAAACGAGATCGTTCCACCAGATCCCTCTCCTGCTGCTCTCTCTCAAAGTTAGCGACCCATGGGTCAATCCAATAGTCTCTTTACCTGCCACTAAAACCAGACATCTTTACACCGTAAGAGCTAAAATAAGTCTGAAAATATGGGGGCGTTGTCAGGCCCAGGAAGAGTACGGGTTTCTTTGTTCTTTTGTTTTTTTCTTTAAAGAGCTAAAATATATGTGTCTACACCCTTAGGGTCTAGCGAAATGTCATTTCGCAGCACAATAGTCCCATGCATTGAAGAGCTACGGCTTCATTTGTAAAAGGTTTAAAAACACTAAATATGTTTAAATTTATGCGTAACTGCTTAACCTTGTTGTGATTTTTTAACTTCTAGTTTTCTGAAGATAATCCGTCATTTGCTGGAGTTTGTGCTGAGATGAAAAACAATCTCAACGCTCGGTTTGACTTCATGATAGACAAGACTATGGATACATTTTTACAGTAGTTAGCTGTTAGCAACTGAATTAGATCCCAATTACAGACTCTTTGTATCCGGAGAGCCCGCCGTTCAAAATATTGTGACAAGACACATCAATAAAACATCTACAGAAATGGTAAGTCTCATTTTTTTTAAACCAGAAACTGTTATGTCACTAATTATTCTACAACAAAAACAGAGTCTTGATGATGGTAGCGAGAACGAGATTAACCCTGCGAAGAACAATGCTGGGCAAGAAAATGAGGGAAAAACTGCTGATGGTGGCCCAAGAAATCTCAATGCCCATCAATTTAAATTGCTTTACGCAAAAACTTTAAGTTCTGCTCCTGAGTCATCCAATGACTATCGACAAACTGGGTTACGAAGGTCAAAGATACCAGTAGAATTGTTGGGTTACGTTTCGATGGACTTTTACTCGCGGAGAGGGTGACAACCCGAGAAAGATTGATTTTTTGGCGTTCTGGGAAAGTCAACAACATCGATTTCCATATTTATCGAAGCTAGCTCTTACTCTTTTGGCTGTTCAAGCTTCTTCTGCCCCATCCGAAAGGGAGTTTTCCATTGCTGGATGGCATTGTGCGGGTAGAAAAAATCGTACTGACAAAGAAAATCTTTCCGCAAAAGTTTTTCTTAGATGTAATAAGGACCTTTTGCGTCCTTTCCTATTTAAATGATCCTTCATTCATCCTCGTCATTTCCTTTATGTCTAAAGTAACAACTAAAAAGCCACTATTCAATTATTCAGCTCAGTCAATATTTCCATTTGTTATTAATGGAAGAAATGTTTTTTCGCTAGAACTCAGTCATTTATATTCTATTGTATTAATAAATGTTGCTGTCCTTATGTGGATTTCAAAATGTAAGAGCTTTAAAAAAAATTTTGAACTAAACAATAACAATCAAAATTTAAATTAAAATCCGTATTCTTATTAGAATTGTAGCTCGAGTCGCAAAAAACGAAGAAACGCGACTCGTTAAGGTAACGAAAAAACCAACGAAACAATTGAGAAATTAGAAAAAAATATTAACGATAACGCTAACGATCCCGAAAAAAACACAACGTTGCATCACTAGGGAAATCGGCACACCATCCAAAGGCTGTTCGTAGATCTCGTGGGGCCGATCGTTCAACGGATTTCTTTTGATTTCATGACCTCTTTCGGCGCTATATCACACGAGCCGATCAACACGTTCAAGCCCACGGAATTTGGGCGGTAATTTTCAATCCGGCTAGGTGAAGCCAATCCTTAACCAACTCCTTTAGGTCAACGTTTTCGTTTTTGATTTTTAAGACGGTAACGGAGTAGCTTTTGTCCAAAGAAGAAATTCTAAAAGACACTTTGTCGTCTTTGCGATTGGGTCGTGGCCACGTATCGATGCTTGAAATTCCCTTCTTTGAAGTCCCAATTTGCAAGTGCGTTGGTTATCCTTGAAATTTGGCTTCCGAGATCCAGTAATCCACACCCCATCGAAGTTCAGCCATTAGCTTCAAGTAGCATAGGGACAAAAGGCAGCTAGGTCGTTTCATTTTCGTAGCCGTAGGGGACAGCCTTAAACGGACTCTCTTGAGAAGGGGTTGGCAAAGGGCTCGATCGGGACTTTTTCGGGTACATCCTCGGTGTTGGAAAAGAGGGTGGTGAACAAGAAACTAGTCCATTCCACATACTTTTCCTTCGTACATTAGGAACTTTTCTTTGACGATTTCTTATTGTTCCGTGGGATTTAATGCTCTAACCTTCTCACAGAGGTTAGAGGTGATGGGTACCGCTACAATGTGGGCAGGACGCGATTTTTACGGTGGTCGAGCAGACCATGGGAGTCGTGTTCGACTTCTTCTGTTTTTCGATCGACGACCCGTGAACGTTTTCTCAAGTTTTCGGATGACTGCCTTGCTGGGGCGTGGGGTTGATGCCAACACGGATGAAGTACTTCACCATCGTAATGTCATCGAGCCACGTGTTCAGGTCGAGTATTGTAGGCAATCTATCTTGAATTCGATAACTCACTTCTGACCATTTGCTGCGTAAGGTGGGTGACAATTTTCCAACTAATTAAGACAAAGTTGTGCTGCCGTGTAGTTCTCATCCATTTCCACCCAGTTGCGAAGTTGCGACGATTGAACGGAGTATGGACGAAAATCAAGTTTAACGATTCGTAGTCGCTATCTTTGAACAAAGTTAGCTTTAGGAGAGATGAAGAGCAGGCGGTTGAAACGATTTTTGGATTTCAGAACTTCCGATGCAGCTCTTTCAATTGTGAAGCTTGGGTCTCAGAGTGAGAGCTGGCTTCCAAAATAGATAGATAGAGATAGGGCTTAGTTTACTTACAGTAAGCGTATAGTGGCAGTGACTAGCGGTGGTAGAATAGGACACGGCGGCTTGGGGCACAAACAGTTTATTTAACACACAAACACTTACATCTACAGAACTTAGATGACTCGTCGGGTTAAGCCCAAAAAATAGACTGAATTTGGAAGGTTTTTGGAGGGACATTTTATACGGGAAAACAAGGTCAAATTAATTTAACACATGGGGAAGATAGGGAATATTTTAGTGTAAATTCAATACTAAGGTGCGAAAAGGTACCGGGTGAGGGTTTTCGGGTTAAGGTTCTCCGTGGGAACCAAGGTCGCGCATTGGAGGTGCGAAATTGGCGGCGGAAAAAAGGTTTCCGGCTGGCCGTTTCTTACACAATGCAAAGGAGTATAATAATCCAGGGTTGAGTAGAGCTTCTCCGAGATTGTTCTGAATTTTGGTCGTCAAGCTTGCACGTAGATGATGTTGACGTTCTGTATCGCTGAAACATGTGTCGTGAATTTGATCCTTGAACGACTGGATAAACATAGGCCAGTTTATCCGGTTGCCGCCAAGCGTCGGTGGTTCAGCTTTCGGCGGTCTCCATGATGACCGAAATGTCGGAGGTGCGTCATGACGATCCAGAGCGAATATCCAGGCGTCAGGGGAATACACCGTTGGTTACGGAGCATTAACTGGTTTTTTAGGCGGAAACATTTGTTGCATGACTCGATTACGAGCGGGTAGCGCAGACATCGTGGTGGTGGTTGGCAAGTTTGAAGGTAACACAAAAATCTGTTTTCAACATAAATACCCAGAAAATTTTGCTTTTTTGGCATTTTTTAAATATTCAATGCTAGAATACAAACACAATCTTAGCTTGAAACGAATAAGAATAACAAGTAAAATTCACGCAATTTAGTTAACGAATAGCAAATGAAAAACCAGGGATCCGTTATTATTATTATTCGAAATTTTTATTCGACAAATTTTATTTGACAAATTGTTCTTAGAACAGGTATACGAGATAGGCCAACACCAAGTTTGTCGGTTTTTTGTTTGTCTTTTTATTTTGCTGTTGTTTTTGTTTTGTTTTTTTTAAATTGAAATCATTATTATTTTTAATTTCTGTATTCAAGATAAAAAATTTACACAGGGTTTTTAGAATACCTGGCAATAGTCTTGCTCTGGATGGGTTTTTAAAGCAATGGAGCATAGGTGAATACATATAATTTATCAGCGGAATAGCCGGGAGCTACAAAATCGGTATAACCATCCCCATCCAAATCTCCTACTGCTGGTTTTCCTGCATGATTAAAGAACCATTTGTAATCAACAATTTAAGCCTTGCCAAAAACATAATGTGCTCACCTGCTGTTTGGGCATTTGTGTCTATAAGTATGGTTTTTTCGTAGGGTGAGAAATCATTGGCCGCTTCAGTTTTTGGCCGCAGAATGTAAATTTTGCCGTCGTCATCCCCACTAACGAGAATCCACTTGCGGTGATTCCTGAAAGTTGAAATATAAGCAAATTAGTGTTGCGAATTGTTCTCAATTGCACAGCCTACACGTTAAGTCTCACCTGCCATCAGGAAGAATTTCGTTGGCGTAGTCAGCACTAGGATAAAAAGATTGTGGTGTTCCAGGAGACATGGTGTTAGTTCCTTCAGGAATGAAGTTATCAGCAATGATATGGCGAACCCAGGTGCCATTACTATTTAAAACACAGAATTGTTTCAAATAATGTTTTTGTTAATACTCAGGTATTTATCAAACTAAGTAGGCTAGATCTGGAAAAAAAATCATACAAAATGTCATCAGGAATTTCGTAAATGTAAACACTGCCGGATTTAACTCCGAAACTGTCATCAAATGATGTTAGCAGGAAATCAATGCGTCCATCATTATCGAAATCTTCAAGGAGCAGGTCGAATGTTTGACCCACGGTATCATCAATGATTCTCATTTGAATCTGTGACACAAAGTAAAATTTATGACGCTTATAGAAAAGTGTTTAAATTAGCTAAGCAAATAACATTTTCAGGATTATTCCAGCCATTGCTGGCTCCAAGGGGTATGCAGTATAGTGTAGCGCGCTTATTCCAAAGTTCACCGGCTATGAAGCAGTCAAAAGGAAGGCCAGAAGAATTTAGCAATATGTTACGAAAGTGAACATCCGGCCCTTGGTTATAAATGACGTGCTGAGTCCAACCTGCAAAATAGTACTTCCAATGAGCCAAGTTTCAATATTTCCTTGAGCCATGATCGATATTAATACCTGGAACGGCTTGGCCTGGATTTTCCAGCCAAAGAAGATTTTGTTCTTCCACAGCTGTAAAAAAAAATGTTGGTCTTAATCTACGTTTTTTTTTCATGAATTTATCTTACTATTGTGAAAGCGAGCTGTTACAGCGTCTAAATCACCATCACCGTCCATATCCTTCCAGATAACACGGTGATACGAATAATCCTTAATCTTCAACAATAAAAAAAAAATTTTACTCTCAAGTGAAAAATTTTCAATTGTAAAAATTTAAACTTTTTGTTTTAGGGAGATTTTTAAAATTTCATTGGCGTTAAATCAATAGTTTTTTTTTTCTACTTACATCACTGCTAGCAATGTTGATTTCAGTGTCAGCAGGAATAGCTGCATTCATGTTGTATAGCTGAAGTTGCCCTTTAGTTTTTCCGGGAACCAAAAATCCAGACGGCTGAACAATTCCTTCGTAGCCATCAACAACAGATTCTATTTAAAAGGGAAAAAAAAGAAACACGGTAAGTGGCGTAAAACGTGCGCAATCTGCGTGCAACCGTCTAATTTGTTGGTAAACGCGTATTCACAATTTGTAATGACGACTCCGGTAGTCTTCCTATTTATTTAATAAATTTTATCCCCACTACTATAAGTTACGTGTGCCCTCTTACTTGGCAGAAGGTCTGGGTTATTAGGCCAAAGGGCGCTATCCGCTAGAATCTCAATCGGCCAGTTGGTGGTATCATACAAATATGTTCCAGGTGAACGCAAAAAAAGAACTGGATCTGTCTGTTGGTTCATTCAGACAACGACAGTAACTGTATCGTGAATACTTTTTAAATAACAGAACATCATTTAATACCTTGAGCTGAAATGGTTTGAAAGTTGACACATATAGCGTAAATCTATCAGCATAAGGCAGCGTGCTGTCACTTGATTCGTGAATGTCGGCAAAGGCAGGAGCTGAAGCGCTAATTTCACCAATCTGTAAGACAATTACCAAGCAACATCTATAGAACAGTTTATTCTTTAAAATTAAACCTTTTCTGAATTTGAATTTAGTTACCAGGCGTGGAAGTGTAGCAATTTGGCCATTGATTACACTGCTTAGGCCGCTCACGAGAAGCACGACAACTAGAAAAAAATCCATGTTGACTGCTTGGTGTCAGCGTACACCTAAAAGAACGCTGCAAGAACTTTTATAAGCTATGGGTAGGGTAAGTTATCGATGTTCCCGTACGCAAGTGTTTCTCACATGTTAAAGCACGTGACGTGAGCCATCGATAGGAGTGACTTTTGTTATCAGTCAGCGTTATATAAATTTTTCGAATGATAAAGGTTAACATGTGACGCAAGATATCAAGGTGGTTGACAACTCATTCAAAAACTGTGCACTTGGCCAACGACCGACTTAAATCTCTAGCCAATCGGTAAATCTTATGTAAGTCAAATGAATATAACACTATATAACACTAAATTTATTGATTTTAATTTATAAAATTGCGAATTGTACGCTTTATTTGGTACTTTATTCCTTTGAAAAATTTTCGCTGACTGCAAATTTTTATTCAATCAACGCCAGAGGGGAATAACAGGAACCTTAATGCTGGATACTATTTATACTATTTCAGTTTTATGAGACATATTGATTGATAGTGATTATGGTTTAGTCTGATTCAAATATAATTTAGTTTACAGTTGTGGTGTTAAGTAGTTCTATTTTTTATTTTGTCACAAGCAATAAGCAATCTGTACAAGGTGGTTCAGCGAACAGAGGGGCGCTCCGGGTTTTGGTAAATCGGGGCTGTGTCCAAGGTGCTTGGGAACAAAAAACAATCCCCTATTTGAATTTTTATTCGAACTTAATCTTGAATAAAAATAGAATTTGAGGTCGAGATTAAGAAGATAAACGAAAAGAATAAAACTAAATTTATTCGAAGCATCATTTTATATTTTGCATTCTGTATTCTAATTCGAAATTTTAAAGTTGAGGACAAAGATTTGTTTACGATGTTGCAACCACTAGAGCAAAAAAAAACAATAACAGTTTGCATTATACACAATCCAATTTTCTATCACGATACACATTTTAACCGACCGATTTTTACACATTTTATATCGACAAAATCAATTTGTAGTCCCATTTTAATACCATAATTTATGCAATAGCCATATATAACGACCAGTTTCCTTTTTTTAATGGGATCATTTTAGCGGAAGCTCTTTATTTGCCACGCTTTACCGAAAGGTGTCTTACTGTTTCCGAATCCTGTCATCCACTCATCACCACGTTGGTGTGAACGTGATCAAGGCATTACCTGTTTCCGAGTTGCATCTCTGGCAATCGTATAGTCACGATGCAGCCGTCAGTGAAAACACACGCACCTGTAAGCGACGCGCTTAGTTTGACGATTATGGCACTGCGACCTTGCCATCTCACGCTCAGTCCCGGAACTGATAAAAAACACAAAACAAGTGTGCTCAGTGTCTGCGTTGGAATAACCTTGGATAATCGTATGGTTAAAAAAAAAAAAATAAAAATAAAAATAAATACTGCTACCATACTCTACACAATAGCTTCTATGCAAACTCGAGCTTTATCCTTGAGTGCAATACAGATGGGGGGATCATATGGTATGCACGCAAGGTACTTTAAACGGCAGTGAGCCCTTTTCAGTTAAAGTGATATTTATTACCTTATGGGGGTGCGGTGGTGTTGGACGTTCGTTTAACGCCGCAAAAAAAAAAAGAAAAAAAAGCGATTGTCTCGTTCAGGATTCCTGCCCGTTTTTGTCAATGACCGCTGGTCAGTAAAAGTTTTTGACGTCACACAGGTTTGATCTGAACGCGCATTTGTGGTTCCGGGACAAGTACGGTATTAGTTTCACAGCTGTCTACCTGTCTTTCAATTTTATACCTTTTCCGCGTGAAGTTACTCGTTGGCTCTGCCGCTGACGCGATTCGCCTGTGACCAACGAGTTTAACTGGACGTGTCGCTGCTGCTTAGGAAATCATTAACCTACGCCAGGCGAGTCTCAAGAAACAACGTTAGTTCATCATCGTTGTTGATTCCATTTTTCAAGTCAGTTTGATAAAGTTCATTTCTTTCATCGGTTTGATAATTTGGGTTTCAATCGGTTGGTGGAATCCAGATAACAACTCAAGGGCTAGCTACATTAATAGCTGTTCTTTCTTCGTCTTCATCATGTCCGCTACCGTGTGTTGCCTCTTTTTCTGGTGGCAAAAGAAGAACTTATATAAGCGTGAGCAGACAAAAAACAGCTTCGCAGCCAAACAGAGATTAAAAATTGCCTCTAAAATACCCGTCATCCGCAGTGAGGACATCGTCTCATTTGTTCTACCAGCAACTCGTAAAGTATTGCCACATACAGACCGCAAATGAAACTTGTTTAGCGTGAACGTTTGCTTTTCCTCAAAATGTATAGTTATTTTCATTTTATGCATGTATTTTTTTTTTCAGCAAAAGAATTCTGCTACAGTTGAGTCTCAGCCAAGTTTCACCAACGAATCTCAACCATTGAATAACGCAGTTAACAGAACCTGTTCGGAGCCCATTTCGGCTAATGATACCATTTGTCCTCACCGCGTCAACAACAAATTACTGGGTCCTGCCAATTTAAACTTGAAGCTGTACTCGCGTGATCTTGAGACAAATGAGCTCATCCACACAAGCCAAGCCAAAATTGGATTTTCATTGCAATTTGATTCGACACGTCAGTTATTAACCCTCAAAATTTTGGGTGCGCTCAATCTGCCCACTAGGAGCAAAAATGTTGCTCCCGATCCATACGTCAAGGTGATTTTTTACATCCACAGAACTATAACCGCCCAATGCTTTTAAAGAGCTAAATTTGCAAATCTTTTCTCTAATTATTTAGATTGTAATCCTTCCCGAAAGACAGATCAAATGCATGACTAAGACGCTAAAGTCCAACTGCAATCCGCTGTTCAATCAAGTATTCGAACTGGACGTGTCCGGTTTGCTTTTGAATAAAACTGAAATTTTGCTGATGGTACGGGACCGTCCAGAAACGTCCTGCTACGAAAGGTGTGTTTCACGCTCGGTAACACTAGGTCAGGCAATTTTCAGCATGGCTGACTTCGACGGAGTGAATCATCGGCGCCAAGTTAGGTGGTGTTTACTGGAGAATATACCAGCTATTTCACCTCATACAGACGTTGTGGTAAGGTGGCCAGCAGTTTCATTTTCGAGTGATTCATCTATTGCTATAATGACATGCGCACACGCACGTTGGCGCAATCGCTTGACGAACGCTGGTTTCGGTAAACCTCGTAATTGAACAGGTGGCTAGCTGTATCTGTGTCCACGTTTCTGCAACTGCAGCAAACCGACAAATTGAGCAATAGCTTGTTCTATATTAATTCAATGGTCTGCAAGTTTTGCTTCAAACAATTTGCCTGATTATCACGATCCGATTCGTATTATTATCGTGAAAACAAGGATCATTTTTTTTTTTGCTGTGAATTGGTGTTTCCGCGCAACTGATTGAAACCTGTGACGTTAAATAGCTTCGCATGGATTGGCCTTACTGCTTCTCCGAATAACGATTTATTTTTGTTTATTTATTGAACAACAACATCTTATTACAGAATGCGGGATCATTGCCCAAGGCCGAAATGCAAATTTCACTTTTGTATCGAGTTTGGTCGGATGAGACAAAACTCATTAGTCACGGACGGATTATATTGGAACTTTTGCAAATTCGTCCAGCATCCTTCATTCCAAGCAACCAGGACAAAGAGAAAGGTAAGGGATAAAAGGTGTTTGTTTTTTTCAGATTCTACAAAGAGCTGTGGAAGATTTCCAAAATCGCTGTAATAAGCGCATTGGTGGGAAACTTCCAAACTTCCAAAACTTACCTTTTTTTTTTGTTGTCAAGTTACGATTAAGGTATTGTTGTACGAACGTGGATATTTGACGTCTTCGCGAAGGACTAACAGCATCCGGAGGGACGAGGCCACGGCCGCGTTATGCCAGAAGTTTGTCTTCGCCCTTCAGCCGAGAATGCTGCATGAGGCTTCCTGCCAAATCGTCCTTGTCACCAAATCCGCAATAGGTAATCCTATTTGCACTTTTTTGATTACCACACAATTCATCCCCTCACGTTTCCTCATCCAAAAACGAACAATTCAAATGATTATCTAGTTATTTATTGACCATGTTTTATTTTAGGAACAAAGAGAACGTTAGGACGGATCACCTTGGGTCATCGCCATTTCTTCTCTACCTGGGCAAACAGTCCAGCACTTACAACTGGGATTGATCACTGGCACGACATGGCCCACCGACCCGGAGTTTCAGTGGAACGTTGGCATTCGATCATATAACGATGGAACTGCTATAGGCCTACTGTGCAAACTGTTTCATACAGATATGCAAAACGAAGCTTCATCATAAACTAGGTACTTAGGGCACAATTGCAAAGCAAAGGTTATTTATGACGGGCGGAGTAATGCTGTATTCCATTTTTTTTCTTTTTCTGTTGTTGTGCTTGTTAGCACTTGAATCTTTCTGTTTTTTTTTTTTGTGTGTGTGTGTGTAAAGCATGCGCACAAATCACAGTTTTACAGCAGGGACAAAGGGGGACCGGGACCTATTGAGTAGTTTGTAAGAAGCCAGTCAAACTGTCACACGTTTTTTGCTTCAATTGCGGCTTAAAATCAATCGTTTTTATAGATTCTGTTAGCTTCTTAAAATTGATTCTCTTCGTTAATTTGGATGTATTATACGGAGTTAGTTGTCACATGGCGAGTCAAATATAATGTTTTTAAAAATTTATAAATACAGTATGTTTCATTTGTTGGAGCAGCACAGTAAAAAGACAAACAAAAACCAAGAAAAAAAAACGAGAAAAAAAAACTAGAAACAATCAAACAAATAAACAAAACAACCCGAATAAGACAAGAAGCAAAAAATAATAATAATAAACAAAAAACACGAGTTTCAGTAGAAGACGATCTCGGAGCCAGCGCGTTCGCACGGCAATAATAGACACGGGAAGACGGTTGTACGGTGTATAGGGAACGATTTTACGTAAACCGTTAGATCCCTCCGTTTAGGTCGATGACTCGCTGTATCCAACTGACGTAGTTTGGCACTTTGGTGTAGATGCCGAATTTGCCACGCTTGCCACAGCCTTCCCCGAAACTGGTGATGCCGAAGATAGTCCACCGGTCACCTACAGAGCAAAGAAGTGGCCCACCTGAGTCACCGGCGCACGAGTCGATCCGCCCTTTGCGATAGCCGGCGCAGAACATGTTATCCGTAATGAAATAATCCTCGTAAACTTCACGGCAGGCCGAAGTTTTTACTATAGGAACCTGCAAAAAAAAAGAAAAAGAAAAAAAAATGGTTCATAGTATAAATACATTGAGGAACATTTTCATCGACATTGAATTAAAACTTATTGTCCTGCTCCGCTTGTTACCTCGGCCTCGTGCAGGACTTCAGTTCCGAATACGTGTGAACTTCTTTCTTTGCCCCAACCGATGATGGTGCATTTTTGTGTGATTGGCAACGACTGGCCAGGTTGAGGCAAACAAGCCAGTCTAATGCCCTGGTGGCCCAGCTTAATGGCCTCAGGAAGCCGTAGCAAGGCTACATCATTGTCCACCGTCTCTGGGTCGTAATCCGGATGCACGAATACCTCTTCGACCTAAAAGCCAAACTCAAAAGATTAGCATCTTAAATCATTACGCATCCCATATCAATTAACTTCAATTGGCATAACAGCTACAAGGTTAAAAAACAAAAACAAAAAAACAAACTAACTCGGAAATCCATTTCGGTACCATCGTCCTCTACTAGATCGTATTCTCCTATGCGGACGTAGAGCCTCTTCCGGAGACAGTGGGCAGCTGTCAGCACCCAACGGGCTCCGATCAGTGTACCTCCGCAAAACGCCTCCTAGTATGAAAAAAATATAAAATGTGTTGTTACAAAAATGGGCATAAACAAAAGAAAAAAGAATGACTCATCTTTAAAAAAAGAAAAAGGAATAACGAGTGTGGATGACGAAACGCCATACCTTAAAACGATTGAGAATAGCCACTTGCCACGGCCACCTGCCTGGTGTTGCTTCCCTGCCGCCGATAATGCGCAGTTGCAAATTGTAGGACAGGTTGCTGACGCCACTACTTCCGACCCCTCCATTGCCACTCGCCGAAACGCCGCATTCCGGTTGAGTTTCAACTTCCGAATCGTCTTTGGTTTTCTTCTGACCTTTATGATTGCTAGTATTGGCGCTGCTATTGCCATTGCTTTTCTCTGTCACTGCAGCCGGACTGTGCTCATATCCTAGCAAACGATAACGCGGTGTTGAAAACAATTTTTTTTTTCGCTCGACGAACATAACACGCGAAAAATGTGGACTCACGATCGTCATCTTTGGTGTACCGCGATCGGCCGCTGTACCATTTTTCGCAATCGGTTCCCTCCGTGTAACAGTAGGCTTCTTCGTGAAGCACAGTGTTGCCACAGACCACTTGAAAGCGGCACGTCCTATTGCGCATAAATTTTTTCCCATTTTTGAATCTATTGTTTTGAATTGATGTTAGAGTTTTAAGCTTACCTGTAACGCGTTGTGGTGCAAGCTTTGGTGCACGTCGACCATCGACTCCACGAAGAGTAGAATATGGAATTGAGACTGAGCAGGACGCGTACGTCGGACTGTTGCTGGTTTTGGGTCGATGAAGCGGACGACGACGTGGTCGTGGTTGGCTGCTTGAGGCTCTCCCGTTTCGGCGGCAGAACAACGTGGAAGGCCCTGCCACCGCGCTTGCAGCGTCCCTTGCGGCACGTGCGCTCCTGCTTCAGCACGTGTTGCTGGATGCATCGCTTAAGCGCTTCAGAATCGCTCGACGGAATGCACTTGCGCTGGCGATTTTGGCGACACCTCTTGTTGCACCTGATCGGCCAAGAAAAAAAAATCAAGTGGGGTTGGTATTGTTATCGTTGTCAGATTTTTTAAAATTTATTTATCGTTTTTATGGTCATCGTCTACATAAAGAATGATTTGCTCGGAACATACAGTACATCAGTGCTGTTTAAATTACCTTATTAAGGTAAAACTCTTCTTGTTCGAACCCGGAAATTCCCCCTTTTCCCTTTGGCGTTTAACAAGGTTAGGAAAATATAAATTTTATAGAAGAAAACGGGATGTAGCGGACGAAACGGATGTTGTCTTCTTGACGTATATGTCCTTGCATATTTAAGCCAACAGCAAAAGGAATGTTTGTTTTTAGAAAGGAGGAAAGCAGGAATAGGCATTGACGTATAGTACAAACTATAGTTAACTGACAAAATAGCGCTACGATTAGGGATCCTTTCAAATTCTGTTATCCTTGTCTAGCACGATGATTTACGGTGGTTTTTTTTTTGTTTCTTTTTTCACAATCATAGTAGAAGGTGTTTTAACCGAGCTCATAAATCAACGTGACGGCGCCGTCGGTTATCGTCTTTGTCCACCCATAGTCAAGCACCCAGAGTATACCGGATACACCTCGCAACCAGACCTAAACCGGCAACGGTTATCCTCACGATAAATCTAAGCACTTCCATGTCCAGAGAAATCAAAATTGCAAATTGCGACGCCAAATACTTTGGCCGTTGGAACTTACTTGGACCACGGTGACCAAGGAGATAATTCTTCGCTGGCGGTCGAACTCACTTTGGTTGCATTATTATTGTTATGGCTGCCATTAATATTCTTGTTCTTGTTGGCGGCAGTCGTCCCGTTCTGCTCAAGAATACTGGCTGGTAAAAGACAAATTGAAATTGACCGGTTAAAAGCAGAGGACGACAGGCGCAGAGGTTGACGGCGAGGGCGTGAGTTAGTATCACGTGTTTCACGCCTTGCAGTCGACTTAATGTGCAGCACGTACCTTCAACTCTTTTGTTACGATGGTGATTGCGGTGCTGATGTTGGCGAAGTGGTTTCGCCATCTGCATACCCGAGCCGTTGGCCGTTGCAGGATGACTGATGGCGCTGGGTTTTCTCTTCCATTCGGTGCTGTTCTGTAGTACGTAACAAACGAAAAAAAAATCATAAAAGCTTAGACCGGGAGCACAGGCGCCAATCGCAAAACGATCAAAAGCGTTAAATCATCAATAAAATTCTAGACATCAGCTGGTGTTATCGCACAGACTACAATCACAGCGAACGGACGTTCCTGTTATTCACACCGAAATAGGTGGACACGGAACAGTCGCTAGCAGATGTTTTACATCGGCGAAACTGAAATTTCAGTATCAGCATCTGTATGCCTCCCCAACTCTTAAGCCTACGTGCTATTTTAAATCACGACAGCTGAAGGTGAAGTACGCGAAGAACGTGTGTGTAACGATGACCGTCCAAATTAGAGAGCTTTCATGCACCTTGCGTCAGCATGCTATCCACAATAGGTCCACTTTCATTTGAATCCCGCTGCGCAAACGAAGAAACGAGGCCGTTAAATACTAGAAACCAAGTGTAGTATAAAAAATAATAATAATAATAATTCGTTTTCTTCACAGGCCCGATCGTGGTGGAGCTCTCTACCACAGTTGAAACTATTGCTCAATTTGTTTGAATTTTTTTTTTATTAAACCCGAGTAACATTATTCCTCAGAAACGTGAGTTGTTGTGCTCTTTGTCTACCCACAATGAGGGCTTACATGAAGCCAAGAGACACATTGACTATGATGGGTTCACTCACTACTGTTTCCTATCAAGTAGGTACCGGTAGCCGCTAGCGAGCTTAGATACACAGTCAGGTTGAGGTATCGCAACCAAAGACGATTAAAAATTAAGAAAAAGAACGCTTCCAAGTGTTTTTGCCATCGTGTTCGTTTCGTGGTTTGGCTTAGAATTTTCCACGCACGCATAAGGCAATTGCTGGTTGTAATGTGCTATTGACAAAAGAGCCACCTAAGATAGTGTACCTCATTCGCGGAAAATTTTTAATCACGCTTGCCACATTCGTTGTTTGGTTGTCCGTTTGCTTTTCTTCTCGGACAGCCGTCAGCTGGCCTTCTCTATAAGCACACTTTCAACATAGAAATTAAAGTACAAATTAAATACACACTAGCGAAGTGGGGTGTAAAAATAGTAATGGCTGTAATTATGATTTAAAAAAAAAAAAGGAAAGACAAAGTCTTTTGTCTTGCACCAGTTTTACATAGGAAGAGACTCCATCTCGAGTCTCAGTGCCGTGGCTACCGTTAAACCTTTAAAATGAAGCATTTCCGTAGGCGATCGAGTGGAGTTACGAGGTTACACCAACAAGTCGTACTGGTAAAAAAAAAAGAACGAAGTAGTCAAAGTAAGGACGAAACTGAAGATCAATTTTTCTTCAGAAAAGGAAAATAATGAAATACAAAAATTCAATGTACAAAAACGCGCTGGTATTCGAAAGGTCAAAGGTGAAAAATGTTACAGGTATTCTTGCCCTTTTATTCAGCTTCCCCTAAAACCAAAGACATACGACTTTTTTAGAAAATACTCATGTCAAATAAATTGAAAACATAAGAGACAATTTGCCTGCGCATCGACAATGCGGCTGCAAAGTTATGCGATTGAGTCATCGTGAAAGATCGGCCATCTTTTCGTATTATTTTTCTAGTTTTGTAAGTATATAGTTTTTATTTCTTTGGCGGAGGGAAGGAGGGGTACCTCTTTTCTCGCCAGCCATACTCAGAAGAAGATTCCGTGTTCTTTTCCCTAAACGGAATCGTAAAAATTCTTCGTCGATCGTGGTTGGGAACACAAAAAGAAAGCTACAAAGAAATAAATAAATAAAAGAAAAAAGAATAAAAAGAATAAAATAACATAAAAGCGATAGAAAAAGTATGCGACGATAGAACCAAGACAGAAAAAAGGAAGGTCGAATGTTACGGTTGCGTAACTCAGGTGGCTGACTGCCACAATGCCACACGATCTCATCTGGCATGTCAGACTATAGTATCAGTTTACGGTGCGTAGACGTAAAAGGCAACTGGCCATCCAATCGATGATTTTTTCCTGCTGGCCTTTTTTTTTCTTCTTCTTTTTTTTGGATTTAATTTTATCCTATTTATTTATGTTGTTGTTTTTTTTTCTTCTTTGCCTGTCTTTCTTTTGTCAAACAAAAAGGGGAGTGAATCACAAGAAAGAGTCCCTGATTGTAATCATCGTCATCAGCCTCCCGGTGGATGTCGTGGATGACCTGTTGTTTGTAACTTGTTTTAACGCGTCACGAACTGTGGTGACTTGCTGCATCAAAAAACAAAACAAAGAGCTACCATGTTAGAGGACAAGCGCGTGGCAGTGAGTGCACCTGCGCTGTAGTGCGAAACATGGGTGACGACGCATTTTAAACGAGTCTTCTTCCTCCTAACACGTGAGGACTTCTGGAAGCCTGCAGCGTGAAGGCAGATCGCAAGAGGCAAGACAGATGGCCTTCGCGTCCTCGCGGGCCGTGGAATATCATCTACAATGACTACACGGACTATGCTGTGATAATCAAAAATAGTATCCGCCAATAGAAAGGCTGCCAAACAAAAAAAAAAAGGGAAGAATAAAAAAGAGATGCACATGTTGATTGGTCTCTGTCTTGATGATTTTTATTCTATTTCATTTAGTTTTATTTATTAATTGGGCTTATTTTTAAAGCTGCTTCAGTCATCGCATACGAGGCAGTCGAAAGGCGGACAAGCTCTGTCGTCAACAGCAGCCACTTAAAAAACAACCTTTCAGTCTTCCTTGGATATTTTGACGCGATAGCAACACTAATCGCAACTGCTGAAGCACGCCTTGTTAGACGAGTAATGGGCAAAGCGGAACTAGAAGAAACGTCTGCGAGATTTTAGGTCAGACTTATTTATTTTGTTTTGTTTCATTTTTTTGTTGTTGCAATTTTTTTTCTCCTTTTTTATTTGTACTTTTTTTTGCGCGTATCGATTTGGCCTTCCGGGATTGTGGATGGATGGCTAAACGGGCGGTATCACGAAGACAAGCAGACTTCTGGCCACAATTCCAATGCAAATACGGAACACATGTATGTACGTACGCTTAGGGTGGTTGAAGATTCGGACAAGGACGTGGCTCATTTCTGTGCCAGTCCCGAATGTCTGCCAGAGTTGGCACTTGCGCGCCACGAGTGGGCGGGACGCAGAAACAGAGAGAGAGAGGCAAACAGAGGAAGAAAGAGAGAGAACGAGTGAGGCCGACGGGAGGAAAAAAGAAAGAAAAAAAAATGGAAAAAAGGGCGAGAAAGAGAGAGAGAGAGAGAGAGAGAGAGAGAGAGAACGCCAGTGACGTCGAACGCTTTTATGGAAATTTCGAATCATAAAAACCTATAGAAGCTTGCCAATGTATTCAAACATTCAGTCAAGCGCCGGCAAGGCCAACTGATTTTCAGTTCTTCCCTTGGTTACACACACACAGACACACACACATGCACACTTCCGACTTGACTATCTATGGGCTTCATGAATGAGTACGCAGCAAAAAGAAAAACAGCACAGCCGCTTGCCGGGATTCGTGTCCGGCTCCGTTCCCAAATGGAATCTAAGGTATCATTCGTCTTGTCATGTCGCGCCTGTCCCAACGATCTTCCAAGAAAAAAAAAAAAAAAAAAGGAAGAAGAAAAGAAAAAGAAACCTTGTCTCTGATTTGTTTTGCGGTTTGGACCGTTGGGAAGAGCTTTATGGAGAACGTGAAGGATAGTAGAACCTGTTTGGGTTCCAACCGGAGCCACCTGAAACGGGTCTTACATCCTTATTCCTCACGCCTAAGGTAAACCTATGCCATAATCATACAGCACAGCTGTATATACCGTGTAACACACCTTGGCTGCGTGTATCCTTTCCATTGACTTTCGTTCATTTAGTTTTAAATGAAAATTACCTGTGTTTTGGCGGAGGAAGACGGTAGGACGCTCAAACAGGAGATGGCGATGACCAAGACGTAAAAACAAATAAAACGAGCTATCACCACTCTTCGGCGTTCGTTCGTAGCACTGGCCATGATTGGCAAAAGCGCCCTTATTTTCAATGAATCTGTCGAACTGGGGGGGATTGCAAACAGCCGTCAAAATTCTATACACCTCCTGCTGTTTCTCAACGTGACGATCTCATGCTTTCATATTGATTCTTCAGCCTGTCGTTAAAAGCAATGGGTGACGCAAGTGACACTTCCGTTTCCGCTTGAAGACGAAGCGGGGCAACTCAAGCGTGCCAAAGTCCCCCTCACTCACTTACACACACATACACACACACACACACTCAGCAAAAAAAAAAATAATAAAGGAAAACTATTTGTTCTGTGTCGGTCCGGTATTGCAGTGCAACACACAAACTGTGACCCGGTCAGTTGGGGTAACACTAAAACACTCACGGAAACACACGGACACGCTAGATCACGCATCCAGGGATTTGAGCGAGAAAAGAGGTTTAGGTTTATAGGCACACCTAAAAGACACACCAAGAAAATAAAAGGGGAAAAAACAAAACAAAAAAAAAAAAAAAAAAAAAGGAAGACAAGAGTGGGTGAGATAGGAAGACTCGACAACTAGGCTCGCTCGCACACACGCAAGGATGCCGAAGGTTCACGTACAAAAAAACGCTTCTCGGGGATTGCCAATAGACGGGAAAATAAAGCTATATCTCGTCGCGCCAAAGGCGAAACCTCAACTGGGAGGCCAACATTCAAAGCAGCTTGAGGTTATCTCTTCGGGTATTTTTTTTTTCTTTCTTTTTTTTTATATTTATTTTTTTATATTTATTTTTTTTTTGTCTTTTCCTTTTTTTTTTCTATCTACCTCTCTCTTTCTCTTTTCATCTCTTCTATCTTCACAACTTCGTCTATTCTCTTCCCACCTTCATACCTTCTCTGCTTCTTCTCTACTTCTTCCACTTCTTTTTTTTTTTTTTTCTTCACCATCTTCATCGTTTTATTTTTCTGATTTCTTCCTCCAAACAACCTGTTGCTGTAGCTGGTTTCATGCTGGGGAGCCCAACGCTGACAAAAACAGAGCGAGCAACCGAGAGGGAAGGAGGGGGCCGGTGCGCTTGGTAGTGGGAGGTGGCGACCCCCGACAGGTTAGACCATGAGAACGTTAAGAATCTCAAAATGAAGAAACCAGGAAAGAAAAAGACAAGAAAAAAAAAGAAAAGAGAAAGACGTTAATAAATTTATAGATTTCTCGTGGAAAATAGTAAAGGTTTTAACTTTAATTTTGAAGAGGAAGAAAACGAATGAAAAGCATCGAATGAGGGAGCCTTGGGAAATCAAAAGAGAGTCAGACCAGATACAGATTGTAAGTATACTAGAACAGATAGGTAGAAGTCTCTTTTTTGGGGGGGTTGGTCAAGCTTTCCATGCGCATAAAAATAAGACAGACAAAAAAATGCAAACTATTAAAAAACAAAATAAAAACAAATCAACACAACCAATGCACACTGTCCCTACCATCCGCTTCCATCATTCATAATCATTATCTTTCTTTCAATACTATTATATAAACGGGAAACGGAATAATTTATTGCTTGTAATCTTGTTTTGGCTGTTGCTTTCTTGCTATGTAAGCTACACAAAAAAAAAAAGAAAGAAAGAGAAAGAGTAATGGCCTCCACCAGCGCTGCTCCTGCTCATGGAGCTTGTATAATGTTTTTATTTACAATATATAATTATTTTGAGTATATATATATATATATACATATACGCGTAGTCTACTATATATGTACATGTATATATATACCATTTGACTGGCGAGGGAGGAGTCGATATCAATCAAAATCCCAAAAGGTCCAAAAAGAGGAACACACCTCATCAAACTCGGGGCACGAGCCCTCGCTCCTTGTCTTCAGGCCATTTCCACCACTCACCATTTGTCACGCATTCTTATTTTCAGAGGCAAAACACCATGAGAGCGATAGAGAAAAGAAGGAACCAAAACAAAAACAGACATTTAAAAATAAAATAAATAATAAACTAAATAAAAATTTTAAAAAAGAAAAAGAAAAAGACGATGGCCGAACAGGACAACGAAAAAAGTTCCAGGTTTTCTTTTTGGTTAAGGAAAAAAGAGATTTATTTTTTTTTTTTTGTATGTATATATTTTTATTTTAGTTCTGACAGCTTTAAATCAAGTAGATCGTGGTCTGGAGCTCCTGCAGTGATGGACCATGAAATGCCAAGAGTTGTTTCCCGTTTCCACCCCAACAGACATTGTAGTCACCTTGCCTTCTATCCCTTTTGCTCGTCTTCGTCTATTGCCAGCTAGTGTTTTGTTTTGGTTCGAAGGAAACGGAAAATTTACGAGTCAGTAATGAAACTTGAGCGTCTCGCATGGAGAATTTGAAAGTTACTAAATGCGTATAGATGGATAGGCCATATGGCTAGATGGATAGAGAGTGAAAGAGAGAAAGAGAAAGAGGGAGAGAGATAAAGATAGATATAGGTATATATATACAGAGGTAGGTAGCTGTGCTGTCCCTCGTTTTGGGTTATTCTCCAAACTTCGAATCAATCCATCACCGAAGGGGCCGGAACGACATCCTCTTGTTGAGGTCGCTTTTGTCCTTGATTTTTTTTTTCTTATTTATAATATATGCTGTCTGTACATTAGACATATAGACGTGTAGAGACACACACACTATTTATTTGAGTCGACTATCTTATTAATATTTTTTTTCCCTTTTTTTTTATTTATTTATTTTTTTCAGGAGGAGGGACGTAATGTCTATCATTAGCATTTGGTAATGGAGACGCATCGTCGTTC
Source organism: Daphnia sinensis (assembly GCA_013167095.2). Lineage (NCBI taxonomy): Eukaryota > Metazoa > Arthropoda > Branchiopoda > Diplostraca > Daphniidae > Daphnia > Daphnia sinensis. The sequence continues at coordinate 7,386 of WJBH02000074.1, read as the reverse complement.
GGAGGAGGGAGAGGTGAAGGGGACGGTCTGTGCCTGTCTATGAATGTTTTATGCGAGAGAGAAAGGAGGTGAAGAGTGTGGTCGTGGTGTGGTTGCACTTCTCGTTGCCTGATGGTGGGAACGATGGCAAAACAACAAATGAAGACTTCGCACGAAAATGTAACTGATTGACGACATGAGAGAGAAGATATGTCAGCAAACGAGGAAGGCGGTTGGTGAGCAGGGGTGAGGAGTGACTAGTGAGCAGCGAGGAAGCAGACGGACGTATCACTGGGCGCCGGCCTGGCGTTGACTTTTCACTTCTCTTAACATTTAGCTTTCTAACTCTGATTTATAATTTTGTTTGTTTCCTTGTTTGTCTAACCTTAGATTTATGTTTTATGCTTTATGCTTTCTGGCTGTAACCAACAATTCAAAGAGATCCGGGTTGATCCCATTTATTACTTTATGTATAGTCTGAATTTCGCTAACCTGGTTCAAACGTGCCGCCCCATTGTTGGCCTCCTTCGCTGGACATCGGTTCATTTGTAAATGCATTCAGTTTGCTGAAGACTGAAACTTGGCGAAAAATGTATTTTCGCTAGAAAAGTGTTGCGAAATCACCATTACAAGTGCCGTTAGATAATTAATGCTGGAATCTGTGGTACAGCTCTGGCATCACCGAAGCTCATTTTTCTTTCGTCCTCCTGTTGGTTTTGTGACTGTCATTAATTTATATTTCGTTTAAGGCTTTACTATTTTTTTGCAAACTGTGACTCAGTCACGCAATAAAATTCGTGTTGCTAAGTAATTTCATGTCCATTGCCATATTTACGCATCAGTGACGGTCATTAATCGGCACAGTTTATTTGATCAAATTCACACATACGACGGGAAACTAACAACGGTTCTGCGACTCTGTTAAGCGTAGCCTGTCTCTCTGCTATGTAAATACAATTATCCTAATTATCCTGTGTAGACCTACAGATATGGTTCATATCGAGTAAAAATAATTCTTGTAACAATATTAATAAATGACGTAGCTTGTCTCCGGAAATCGGCAAGATCTAAGACCACCAAACACATGACATAGTCAACGATGACAGTAGGATATAATTTTAAAATGTCATATTTGACAGGATTTAGAGTTCCTCGATCAAGAAATCGTCGTCATCGTCGTCGTCAACGGCGTCATTACTGTCGGTGGAGAAATCAATCCCTCGGGCTGGAGGGTCAGACGTGGTAGCAGCCACTTCGATCACTTCCGGAGTCGAGTTGAACTTGACGCCAGCACTGGTGTCCTCTAACTTGCTATCGCCCTCCGTCCTCTATAAGCATCCATAAAATTATTCCAATGTCAATCGGAAATGAGCAGTTTTCTAACCAAATACGTTGTAGGTCATGATTGACCGCCCAAACCGGTTATCTATTTAGCTATTTTATTTTGTTTTGTTTTTTTCTCAACATACCTGTTTGCTGTTCTTGTCCGTGGCATTTGAATCTTTTAAAATGCTTTTCTTCGGAAGAGGGGTTGGAGGACAATAGGCCTCATCTTCCGTAGGTGATTGCGCTTGTTCGACGTCGTTGCCAGAAGTTTTTCCCGTGACGAAGCGAATGTTAGGTGGTGGTGCCGCTCCTTCGCTGCTTACTTTAGACAGTGCGCTATAGATTAACAATTGACACGTTCGTCATGTCTAATTTTGAATTTGAATAGAAATCCAATTGTCACGAAACGGTACGTCACCTATTAAAGCTACCGTATTCCGGCTCCAATATTTGCTCGTCATCCATCCCATTCGACTGGGCGAACCTAAAGATTAAATAAGAATTTTTTAAAAGACATTTTTGGAAATGTAAACATTTTCCCCTGTTTTTCTCTTGGATTTCGTGTATGCAACTTACGAGCGCTGATCCCAGTGTTTCTTGTCTATTTCCAGGGACGCGGCATGGACAGCTTTGCTCCAAGGACGTTCCATTTCGCTACAACATCGTACAGAGAAAAAAAAATAAATTTAGCATGACACATTTAGATTCGACGTCTGCAATTACTAGACCGTACAATTTTCTGGTGTAAATGATGTACGCTACAATAAGGATGAGTGTCACTCCAAACACTGTTGACAAGACAACTGTGGCGATTTCGAAACCTTGCGCTTCATTAGTCAAATTATCAATAATAGTGTCGACTTCATATTCTACTGGAGCAGTTAAGCTTCCATCGATGGTCCAGCTCAAGCCATTAGTATTTGCTTGATCCAATTTCCTTTTGCAAATCAAAATGTGATCATCTTTATCCCGATTATAAAATTGAATTTTTCAAACTCACTTAACGATGGCTTCCCTTGCGATGAACGCCGTGTTGTTTACAGCGTAAAAAGTGATGCTGTAAGCGTAGCCATTACGTAATTGTTTGACACTAGCGCCGGAATCCGGACCCTTTTCAATGCGCAAAATGACCGTTTGACAGCCTAAAATGCGGCTCAAATCGTTAGCGACCGTCTCTACCGTTAAGGTGTCGGTGTCGCTTTTAGCTTTCATGAGTGCGATGAAATCTTCGCCTAAAGATTTCACCTGAAAAGAAAAAAAAAAGCATAGGCATAAAATGAAATGATAACAACAGACAGTAAATGCCCCCGAACGATGATAGCGGCATTTTGATCGATAGTCGTACAGTTATGGTTAGACTATCCTGCAAGCCGTGCTTATCTCTGGCGAGGACTTGAACCGTGCGGCTAGAAGTCGAATCCAAGCTGTCAAGACCTCTGACAAACAAGGAACCAGTCAGCACATCGATATCGAAATATTCAAATTCGTTGGCCAAATGATAGCTGAGACTAGCGTTTTCTGGGCTGTCTGGATCAAATGCCTGAAGAAATATTATGACGTAAAATAAGTAGGGCAATTTTTTTTTAAACATGAAAAAGAAAAATCGAAAATTGTGGGGATTACCTTGACTGTGTAGAGTGGCATTTGAACTGAAGGGTCAAAGTAGGTCCGCTCTGGGTAGCCGACCACCACAGAAGTGCCATAGCCAACGAATTCGGGTGCGTCGTTAATATCCAGAACATCGAGGTTGACTATTGTGGAAATCGGTGTTAGCCTCACATTCCGCTGGCTTACGGCTGTGATTGTGATGGTAATTTTCGGAATCGTGGCTGTCCATCCGAATGGCCTAACTACGATCAGTGTTCCATTTGGCTTCACGTCAAAATCACCTAAAACGCTTGAAAAGTCAACTGGGATGTTTCTGGGCAGGGTCAGGGGAGGTATTTAGGGCATTTGAAGGCTACCGATCATGGACGACGGGTTGCATGATGCGATAATCAAATCGTACGCGGTGTCCTCGGTCGATCGCAGTTCTACTTGGCCAACGATTCCGGTTGTTCGCTCAGCAACAGGAAATTCGTACAGAGGTGAGCTGAACTGGGTTCCGCTGCACAAGGTTCCCATGACCGCTGAGACGGCGATCTTTAAATAAAATAAAATGCTTGTTGTTTTCTTTTTCTTTTTCTTTTTACTTATCAGGAATGAGTTCTTACCCGAGTGTAATCTTTGGCACCACTAGCAATTTCAGCGATAGCCTCCAAAGAATAATTGCCAATTGGTAGAGATTGTGCGGTGGTGACAACACCAGTTTTGGGATCGACACTGAAATACCTGGTGTCGTAACCTTTCATAGACACAAAAACACAGTCAATCGTTAGCTGTACTGTAATTATTTAGCGTCAAGGTCCGTCCTACTGATCCTTTACTTTCTGCAAAGCTGTAGACCGGTTGTTCATTAACCGAGCTGCTCTCGGCATTCAACCTGACGACCAAAGTTTGCACGGGCGAGTTTTCCACCAATTCGGACGCGTATTGCTGTTTGTCGAAATGCACCGTAGGATTTCCTGGGTTCGGCGTTGAGGTTGTTGAGCACGTAACTGCACAAAAAACAACAAAAGTACGTTCAGCATCCGTTTTTTTTTGGGAAAGTAAATTAAAACGGTAATAAAACAAATGGATTTAGAGATTGATGACACAGCTGAAGCTTATACCTGGCGGACATTCGCATGGTAAAGTACTGGAAGTTGTTGATTCTGGGCAAGTTATTGGGCTCGAAGTTGAAGCTGGTAGACAAAGATAATAAATAAAATAAAATAAAATATCCCGTGCCCACCGCATTCTTGACAATGTTACACACAATTGTTGTCATTACGTCATCATTTAAGAAAGGGTATGTTTGGCACATCTGATAGTATTTGAATACAAACAGCAGCCAAGGATTTGTACCTGCCGACGGGGTTGTGGGACAGTCGCATGTCGGGGTGGTGGCAGTCGTTGATTCGGGACAAGTCACTGGGCATGAAGTGGGAACTACCAATAGAAGAAAAAGAAAGGACATCAAAGACAGAAATAAAAGACCGTCGCTTTCTGCGCGAAGTCACACCTCGTTACAGTCATTGCGTCATCATTTAGTTAAAACGTACGTTTTCAGGCTTTTTAAACGTAGAAAATAGCTGATGGCTATGTACCTGTCGATGGGGTTGTGGGACAGTCGCATGTCGAAGGAGTTACAGTCGTCAATTCTGGGCAAGTCGGTGGGTTTGAAGTTGAAACTACTGATGGGGGAAAAAGAAAAAAAGATTTGTATTAAAAAAAAAAAAGGAAAAGTTAATATCGCTTTCTAGATGATGTCATAGTTGTCGTGATTGCGTCATCGCCTGGTTAGGGGAGTGTATGGCGGATTTTTAAGACCACGAGTCAAAGTCTTGGATAAGAAGCTGTAGCTGACGTGTGTTGCTAAAACAGTAGACATGCATCGAACCGTGTATCTCACTGTTGTAAATAGTTGCAACACCACAGGTCCTCTTTTTCCTTATTTGTTTTTAGTGTTTTTTTTTATCTGCAACGTCTTTGGGACCTCGAAAATCTGCTCGTGACCTTAATTAACATAATACCTAATCTGGAAAATCTTGCTCAAGATTTTGGAATTGCCAGAACAAGCATTGGCTCATAAAGGCCCGAACTCTATGAGCTTACCCGTCGACAAAGAAGTTTCTGTAGAAGCTGAAGATGAATCTAAGGTAGTTCCTGTCGGACATGTTGGGCATTCTGTCGGATACGTTGGGCATTGTGTTGGACAGACTGTTACGGTCTCACTGGGACACGCAGGGCAACTGCAGCTTGTCGTTCCTGCTCAGAAATTAATACAGAAAAGGGATTGGGTTTTCGGTCAAATGCATTGAGTCGACAAAATTTGAAAACGATGATGTGACGAACGCAGGCAGACAGCGGGAATTCTCGTGAGAAGGATAAGGGGTAGCTGTAGGCCTACCTTCCGTTGTAGTTGACGTAACTGAAGAACTGCTAGGGTATGTAGAGGAGCTCGTGCTTGTATACAGGGTAGTCTGGGCAGCCTCTGTCGATGACGAGGATTCGGGACAATTGGTTGTGCTAATTGTCGGGCAATCTGTAGCGGGATTGAACGTCGGGCACGTCGTCGAGATAGTCGTCAGCGTTGGACAAGGTGGACAAGTCGGTACGGTTGGGGTAGTACATGGCATTGCGGTGGTTGTCGTTGGCGTACTGGCTGTGCTGGAAGTCAAGCAGGGTGGACAAGTTGTCGGGGTCGTTGGAGTTGGCGTCGTCACTATGATTTGCGGAAGCTCTACGGCGAGAACGACGGTTTCGTATCGATTAAGGTCATCTGTTTGTGTCGCCTGAGGTAATTGAATTGAATGGAATTATTAGCTGAGAACGTGCACCGCAGACGAGGCTTCAATACGTGAATACCAATGTAACGTACCTTAATGACGACGTAACGCATTTTGTCTGTTGCCGACCCTTCCACGGGCTGCGTTAGTTCTATTTCTATTGGAACACCTTTACCTGGCTGTGGGTTCTTTATACTTACTTCGAGACCACCTAGATGACCACAGATGTGAGATCTTATGTAATAGGCTGTAAATACTGAAACATCAGCTATGGGAGTTGAATGGAAGTCGTACCTTTGTCAGCAATTTCATAACGGATATCTTGATTGATTTTCTCGTCACCGTCGTATGCAAGTATGTTTTGCTGTTTGACTGTCAGCAATCCTGTAAACTAATATTAAAAAACAGAATAATATAAAGAAGAACTAAGGCAACGAAAAGGACTTGTCACATTTTTCATTTATAGAAGAAAAAAGGAATATTTACTTGAGAATCTGCAATAGTAGAGGTGTAGTATGGCCATTCAAATTCTGGGTCGTGCATATCGTGTGGAGTTATGTTGATTGTTATACTGAGGGAACTTTGCTTTTGGTTATTCTTGATAACGGGACACGACAAGGAAACAGGGAAAGCACACGAAGTTATTAATTATTCGAAGACAAAAATTATCGTTAATAGGCTATATATACTTGGGCGATTAAATAAAACGTGATGGGACTATTTTCGGCGTTCGGCGTCCTGTTAACAGCGATGCATGGTTCGTAGGCGACACGCGCTATACCGTTGGAATCATTGTAGTGTCGAACCCTTGGCTCTAATGCCTGGAAGTGCGGATCGCTGACCTCGAAAGTGAGTTTTTCAGAAGGTAAATCCATATCAGTGACATACAACCGTTGCCCATCAACGATCAATAAATCGCTAAAATCTAATCCGACGGGGTAGTATTCATCCAACGTCAATTCGGCCGAAGTCTGACTGAATATCGGTACTTTGGTATTTTCTGGTTCAATAACCACGGTAATCTATGTTATTTACGTGGTCAAACATTAATGTTATCACGTTTTAATATAGTTAGTGAAAGGTTGACGTACGTATAATGTGGCGGTCGGCGCTTGTGTGCAGTATAGCTTGCATTGACCTAGCAACCTTGGATTTGTTTGCCCCGACTGTAAATGAATGGGAAAAGCCAGGAAAGGATAACCATGGTCGTTACCGAATATATAATGAAATCGGCTTTTGAAGCATTAACTCATTGAAACAGGAATACAACAGCTACCCGATTAGCTCAGGTTAATATATCACCAAATCTCGTAGGAAAACTGCAATACTTCGTCAAAAAAATGGGGGAAAAATATACAAATATGTGGGAAATGAAATTTAGCGAACGTAAATCTTCAATAATAGTAGTGAACTTATAAATTATGTAAGTTATAACAAGCGACCAATTCTGGATGGATTAAGGAATCAAATTTCTGGGGCAAAGATCTTTACAAAATGGCTTTAAAAACATTTAAAAATTACCAAGCATAGTGGACCCCCTGACTAGACAACAACTATATTTTTTGCCGGCAAAGCTTTAACCAGGAAATGGGGAGAAGCTCACGCTGTTTTTTTTAGACATGGCCATCCAAGAAACTGGGGGTCGAAAGCGGCGTGGTTCTTTATTCTCGCAAAACCTTGCTAAAATCGTGTCTAAAAGGAAATTCTTTAC